>APFE030405616.1:44382-64017 GCA_000404065.3 Pinus taeda
AAATATTTATATGGATAAGTGTGTTTATTTTAAAATAGAGTTTTGAAGTCCACGGGGTTTTAGATAAACGTGAACATATGCTCTTTTAAGACACTCCTTGATGCCAAGCTTACAAAAAACAATAGAGTTTTGAAAGTTTTACTTAATTATCAATTATTAGGTGGATGTTAGGGATTTAACCTCCATTAAATATTCTATAATATTTGCAAATTTAAGATTGAAAATTATTTTCAAAGTAATATTCTTTTTACCCCTTTTAATTAAATTGATTAATTAAAAAAGTTGCTATACAAACAAGTGTCATGTAAAATGAGTTATGTTTTTTTGGGCATAAATTATGTTTTTTTGAGCATGTAATATTGATAACCCATGATATTGTAACAAAGCTTATTTATAGATTAAGAATCTTCATGGTAAACTCGGGATGAATCTCATGGCTAAAAATCTTGTTACATGTTTTTTTAAATGTGTATAGTTTTTTAAAATGTATATATTTTTATTATATATTAATTCTTCTAATAACAAATATATTATTTTAAATAAAATTATAATTTAGGTGTTTGATTTTTTATTTTTTATTTTTAATGATTTAAAATGTGTAATAATATAAGTGTTTTCATGAGTAATAATATATTTCTAGTTCACTAGAATCAATCAATAATACATAATATAATGAAGGAGAGTATCATTTAGGGGGTCTACTTCTGGTTGTTGATCATTATATTTTCATGCACCTTTAGTTTTTCTGTGATCTCATCAAGCACTGTGTATTTTTTGTTTTCCTTTTCTTCTTTATTTTCTTGTATTTGATCCTTATATAAGACCTTTTCATTAAAAATGACTCTCTGAGATCCTAATGATTTTGTGATTTTCATAATCATAGAAGTGATAACCATTATCATTTACACCATATCTAATAAAGGAACATTTCTTTGATTTTGCCTCAAGCTTTGATCTATTTTCTTTATTAATGTGGACAAAAGCTTCACAATCGAAAGACTTTAAAACTGAGTAGTTTACCATTTTACATATCCATGCCTCCTCAAGAATACCACCATTCGAGGAACTTGAAGTCCCTTTGTTTAATAGAGAAACAATAGTATCTACAACATATGCTCAAAATTGTAAGGGCAATCATGTATGCAATTTCATGCACCTTGCACACTCCATGATTGTCATGTTCACCCTTTTTGACACACCATTTTATTGTGTTGTTCCTGGAACTGTCTTCTCTCTATGAATTCCATGCTCTGAATAGTAGTTATCAAACTCTTTGTTGCTGTGTTCACCTCCATTTTTTTATCTAAGACACTTCCACTTCTTTCCTATCTCATTCTCAACCAAATATTTCCATTTCTTGAAAGTATCAAATACATTATATTTATTATGAATACAATAAATCCAGGTTTTCCTAGTTGCATCATCAATAAAAGTAACATAATAGTAAGAGCCACCGAGAGATGATAATTATGCTAGTCCCCATACATCTGTATGCACAAGCTCTAATTTTTCACTCTTCTTTTCTTTCCCAACTCTAATAAATTTGACTCTCTTTTGCTTTCCATAAACACAATTCTCACATAAATCCAAATCAACATGCTTCAAACCTGGCAAAAAATTTCTTGAGCAAAGAATTTGCATCCCTTTCTAACTCATGTGCCCAAGCCTATGATGCCACAATTTCGTGTCTGCTGCTATGGAGGTTAAAGCATTAACAAAATTATAAATACTATTGCATAAATACAACGTACCAACCTTTTTTCCTTTTGTTATTACCAGGGCTCCTTTAGTGACCTTCCAAGTTTTTTCTATGAATTTAGTTACACAACCTTCACCACCTAACTACCCTATTGAAATTATATTTTTATTCATATCTAGAACATGCCTTACCTCCTTCAATAGCCATTGGTTCCCATTTTGTTACTTTATAAAAACCTTACCCATTCCAACGATTCTACAAGGTTTATCATCACCCAAACAAACCTGTCCAAAATATCCTTGAACATAGTCATGAAAATGTTTCCTATCAGATGTGCCATGAAATGAGGCCCCTGAATATACCACCCAATCATCAATAATATTCTTTAATGAAAGAATCAAAGCATCGTGCAACACATAACCTATCACATTCGCTTCATGATTGTTCTCTTGTTGTCCATCTCCTTCCTTTCCCTTTCGATATTTGTAGCCTTTCTTTAGGTGTCATTTCTTCAAACATTTCTAGTACCCTATCCTTGATCTGGTTTTGGATCTACCTTTTCTTGATTTACTGTGATTTCTTGGGCTCCTTCCACTTTCCATTTTTCTTCCCCTAGTTTCTGCAGTCAAACCATTACCTGATGTCTCACTGGAGCTTTTTTGTAGCATTTCCTCGCTAAGGATGGTACCAACAACATCATCAAACTTTAAAGCACTAGGTCTAGAGACAAAGTTACTAATAGCCATAACTAATCCATTCCAACTTTCTAGAAATGAGCATAGAAATAACAGAGCCTTAACTTCATCATCAAAATTTACCCCTGCAGAACTTAACTTACTCATAACCATGTTAAATTCATTTAAATGATCAACAACAGATCCACCTTCTGACATCTTCATATTAAAAAGATGTTTCATAAGAAAGACCTTATTTGAGGCTGAGGGTTTTTCATATAGTTTTACCAATTCCGTCATTAAACCTTCTGTCGGTACTTCCTTTGAAATGTTGAATTCCACCGACGCTGTGAGGCATAGCCATATTGTTCCTAGTGATTTTTTGTCGAGAAGATCCCATTCTTCTTTTGTCATACTTGTCGACTTCTTTGGTTTTCCACTCAATGGTAGGTACAGATCTTTATGATACAGATAATCTTCCATCTGCATCTTCCCCAACTGGTAATTTTGGTCGTTAAGTTTATCGACCCTAAACCTACCATCTTCTACGATTGCTCCCACTCAAACTAGGAACCATTATCTCCTACGCGTTTATGAGCCAAATAAATCTTCGGCTCTGATACGAGTTGTTAGAAATTAATTAACGAATCAATGAAATACATAAAATATTTCCAAACAAAGTTACATAAATGCATAAAACAAGAGAGACACAGATATACATGGTTCACCTAATTTGGGCTATGTCCACAAAGAAAAAACTAATCCTTTCTTTTATATTATCTAACAAAATGAAGAGATGAAATCTACAATAGATCCATTGTAATTTCCTCTTCGCTCTCACATAACCTCCTCTCTCGCTCTCCCAATCAGAATAATGATACAGAGTCACGATACAATTACCTCACATAAACCAAGGGTTTCCTTCTAGGGGAAAAATCCATAAATTAATATGATTTATACCGTCATATCATTCGCCTAATGAACATCCCAGATTCACTATGAAATTACAATATTTTACAAGGAAAGTTTACATCTATTTTTAGCTTTGACAACAATGCTCGCGAAACCCCGTAGGGGACCCGCTAGCTCTCGGAACCCTGAGGCAGGGGGGATGACCCCTTCCTGAATCCCCACTGGGGGAAAAGTCCCCCCCCCCCCCCTCCCCGCACCTCCCCGCATGGAGGGGTGTACAGTCGTCCTGGGGTGTACACCCAACTGAAACAATAACTCTGAATCATGAAGATAATAAGTCTCCACAACAAACATTTATCTTCCACAACAAAGATTAAAAACTCAGAGCAGAGCCAAATTTCCCATTATCTCTTCGGAGCTCCCCATTGGTTTCCTTGATGAGGCTGCTCATGGGAATTTCTATGGTGGAGGGGGTATGAGAAAAATAAATGCTAACATATTTCTCCATTTCAAAATAGGCCTTGGTACTGATACAAATACTAAAGTCATGTTGATTGTAGTATGGGCCCTCATGACACTTGCTAAGATGTACAATATAAAAAAATATTCAAATCTTGGAGATTTTAAATGTGTCTTAAATTGGTTGACAAGTTATTCGCATTTAGAGGTTTTGAATCTTGAATCCTGGAAACTTCAAATTGAAGAAACAAAATCCATTTTTCAATCTATCAGATACCAACATATATACAAGGAGTACAATAGAACAACAAAGTTATCCAAAATCCCTTTATATTTGGATAAGGGCAACATTATATATGAAAAATACATAGAAAACAAAATTCAGAGCATCAAATCCATACCCAATGCACACATGAGTTAAATTGAGCTTCAACTATTGCAGTGGCAGCTAGCCAGCAATTCATAAATCATTTATGAAGATTGACCTCACAGATTGAATCTCCTTGTTATTTTTTGCTCTGTTGTTGTTCAGTTTTTTCCTTGTTCACAATTTTTTAAATCACTAAGTTTGTTGTTTCATTTTTATATGTATAACGAAATTGGATTAGTATTAATGTCGGTTTTTTATTTTATTTTCAATCATATTGTAATTCGGGATTTCAGCTCTTTAGTGATATGCTAGGAAAGAGTTTCTTCGAACACTTAGCTCTCTCTCTCTCTCTCTCTCTCTCTCTCTCTCTCTCTCTCTCTCTCTATATATATATATATATATATATATATATTATATATATATAATATATATATATATTTATATTTCTGCAGTGTCAAAAAAGTATTTTAACAGTGAAAAAAAGTTATACATTCATATATCAAATTTCTTCGAAAGAGATCAATTTTTGTTGGACTATATACTCGTTTCACTTTATATCAATTCAATATAAGTGAAAATCAAATTTTTTAAGTGATGTAATTTTGAAAAAAATAATTTAAAAATAATTTTTTTTTATAAAATATTTATATGGATAAGTGTGTTATTTTAAAATAGAGTTTTGAAGTCCACGGGGTGTTAGATAAACGTGAACAGATGCTCTTTTAAGACACTCCTTGATGCCAAGCTTACAAAAAACAATAGAGTTTTGAAAGTTTTTAATTAATATCAATTATTAGGTGTATGTTAGGGATTTAACCACCATTAAATATTCTATAATATTTACAAATTAAAGATTGAAAATTATTTTCAAATTAATATACTTTTTACTCCTTTTAATTAAATTGATTAATTAAAACCCGGATGCGGGTGATCTTAATCAGTGATTAATGGGATTAATGACTCAGGCACGCGTAGCCGGTAGCTGGCAAGTGGACAAGCGCAAGCCAAAGGATATTTATCAGCACGCGGAGGAAGGAATTCAATGCCATTTATTTCAGGCACAGTCCCAAGGTACGCAGATGGGAGTTATTTGGATGGCGAGCCAATTTCAGATTTCATTCACCCTGGTCCTTTTATGTTTGCCTGATGAGAGCCCGCTCTCAGGGGAAGTTGTATTCTCTTGCTCGGGTGCACTTAAGGTCTGTCGCAGGGGCCGTCTCTGGTGGTCTTGCTCCCAGGAGAAGCTGTCTTGGTCTCAGGCGAAGCCGCCTTGAAATTCCTTTAAGGCTGTTTGACGCAGTCGCTAAGGGCTCCAATTCTGACTTCACCTTTCGCGTTTGGGGTCTCAGACCAGTCTGTGGTTCATATTCTGTTTCCATCCTTGATATAGGCGCCTGGGTTGAGAGTTGGGCTCACACAGTTGCGGATGAGCATTGTCGGGTAGTCGAGTCTTTCGCTGGTGGGTTCAGAGTTTGTGTCTTGCCCTTTTCTGTCTGGTCTACCTTCTGGGCTCCCACCAGCTCTCAGGCGTCTTTACATTACCCCCTGTCTTCAGGCTTGTTTGTCATGCAGCCTCATTTGCACATGGCTCCTCGTCAAAGGGGAACTCCCAGACGCGGGCACAATTCAGGTCTCCGGGGAGGGTCGGGGGGACGAGGCAGCCCTGCTCCTCGTCACATATCCCTGCTAGCCATAGCCTCGCCTTCTTCACCGACCTCTGAAGAGTCTGGTCCTTCAGTAAACAACTCGGTGCAATCAGCCAGATTCAAATTCAAAAGCAGGTTAAACAAACCGCTAATCTCAGCCTTGGTCACCGTCATCTTCTCGGAGGAAGAAGAGGAGCTCTTCAGCTCGGATGCAGCCTCAAAGGAACAATCACCTTCTCTGACTGCCAATTCATCGCAGAGCCGACTGGAGGAAGATATTCTTAATGCTCCTTCAGCGGGGAGGTAAGAGGATTATCAAGACATGGAAAGAACATAGCAAGACTCACCTCAGGAGAACATTATGGAATGTGAGTCAGCTAAAAATTATGTAAATTTACTGTATCTCAAGCCTCCTCTGGAAGGAAATTCAATGGAGGTCGAAGATCGGGTGATGGTTTCTTGGGAACGCGCCCCGGAAAAGGACAATGAACAGGTTACTGGTGAGCCCAAGTAAGTGTCAGTATAGTGCTTGCAGCATCAGGGTAGCTACTCTGTTTTGGTTTTCCAACTTTCTTGGTTTAGTTTTAGGATGTTTGGCAACGAATATCTCCAGCTTGCGGCTGATCAGATGTAGGGATTTTGCTAATTTGGCTAAAGCCCAGCTATCAGTCATGTTCTCCTTTTTGTAATCTGGCTAAAAGCCCAACTATCAGTCTTGTAAGGTTTATTTTTGGTTCCATCCAGGTCTGTTCTAGTTTTTTAGGCAATGTTCAATGTTCTTTACAACAGAAGGAACAACCATTTTTGTAAAGATTTCTTAACAGAGGGATGGCTACGACACTCTCAGAGGTTTAATCCTCTTTGTACATATTTTTTCGTTTTTTAATATCAATAGCATAGTCTTTACTCAGAGAAAAAAAAATTGATTAATTAAAAAAAAATGCTATACAAACAAGTGTCATATAAAATGAGTTATGTTTTTTTGAGGATGTAATTTGATAAGCCATGATATTGTAACAAATCTTTTTTATAGATTAAGAATCTTCATGGTAAAGTGGGGATGAATCTCATGGTTAAAATCTTGTTACATTTTTTTTAAATGTGTATAGTTTTTTTAATTGCATATATTTTTAACTTATATATTAATTCTTTAATAACATAATAATAATTTAAAAAAAATATAATTTAGGTATTTATTTTTATTTTAATGATTTAAAAGGTGTAATAATATAAGTGTTTTGATGCTTATCATGAATTTATGTATATTAATATTTATTATCCATTTAATTTATATAATTAATTATACCATATTATAATTACTCATAATAAACCCATTTTTTTTAAATCTAATCATTTATACCAAAATTAAATTTAATTGAATTTTACATAAATGTGAGTTTAACGTTGCTGACGTGGTCGATTAAATTCCATTAAATTGTACGTAAAAGTGCAAAACGTTTAATGTTGTCCTCTTTGCTCATGGATCTTGCTTTAGTCGATTCGGCCTTATCATTTTCTACATGTACGATGCTATTGAACAATCAATTGCCCCTATGCCAGACCACTAGCATTTCACTTTCTTTATCAAAACACTAATCAACATTTCTCTTGGTTCATCAAAATCGTAACCCAGAGACACATATCAACTTGCCCTTTTAATAGTGGGAAAACTTATCTTAGCTCCGTTGTCAAACTAGTAGTGAGAACGGTCATTTCTTGCTGTTATCCGCCAATGCAGGGTGACTCATCACCATTATTCAAGGAAAACCAAGCCACCTAGAATGACTTGTTGGTGGCTCATAAGGGGGAAATCTCTTGCTAGATGCCTCTAGGTCTTGAGTTGTTAACTTATTTCCTTACATCAGAGGAAGACGAACTCTTAACTAACAAAACACACTTTTAAGGCATACTCCAATCCCATAGACACATATCACCTTCACATAATTTTTTTTTTAATTGATTTCTATTATTATATATATTAAATATTCTATATTTAAAATTATATTTTAATGTTAAATTGGTAACATTTTAATATTAGATTTTATCTATTTAAATTATATATTTTTCAATTTTTAACTAAATTAAAAAAAAAAAAACCATTTATATTACGTGTGGCCATGACCTCTAACAACCGGTTTCTCATCCTTTGGTTATACCTAATAAAATCTTCATCGCACACCATGTACATTTAATTATTTTTATTTATTGTTATTTTGGTAATCTCATTGATATTGATACTTATTCTCTATCTCAATTTCGAATTTAATACACATCCATGAATTGATTATTTGTTGTAGTAATATGGCCAGGTCTAAGATCAAATTTAGTAGTCATTATAAAACCAAGAGTATAAGCTAGATATACCAAGATTTTATGATTTAGCAAGGGCTAAGACTCCATGAGGGTGGGGAATCATACACCTTGAGCTTTATCACAATGGACCAAAAATGACCCCCCCTAGTAATTGAAAATGGGTGGAGGGGATGACATCCTATTGTGCTAACCACTCAGTCGTCCCACGAGGAAACTAAAAAGCGTAACTAAAGCCGCAATCCAAGTTGTGGTCCAAATGCAGCTTCAAAGGAGTAATCATACGACTATCCGACCATTTTGTCACCCCACTGTACAGGTTGATATTCGAACAAGATCCAACCTGCATGTTAGAGGAAGAGATGAAGGAATTGTTAAGCATTGCAGATTGGTAAGCCTCACCATCTGACATTTTCATCTGAGTGTTCAATGTGGAGAAGCTTCCGCATGTTCTGCCAAAGTTTTCTTTGGACGTTCTTGTCATGGAGGAAGTAGCGTATCATATCTCAGCAGGATTGACAGCTAGACTGTAGCAGAAGAAGAAGGCACCTTGGCCCACTCTTCCATTGCGGATTGGGTTATATGAGATCCATAGTATCAAGCAAGCAGATGTCGAAGCAGAATAGATGAAGAAGTATCTGTTCGACCTCCGAAGCTTCAACTTGTATAACCCACATTGCATTGTGAAGGATCACTGCATGAGAGTTCAGTTCAATTGGATCCATGGGGAATTTCATTGGGTCGAGGAAGACTCATGGATGTATTTCTATGATTCCTTTAGACCCAATGAACAGTTCGGTTTCACCATAGAGTGGTTAGCACATTAGCATGAAGCATCATCATGGAGAGCACAAGCTATAGCAGCAGAGGCAACAGAGCCAAGCATACTTGTGCACGATAAAGGGAAGAGGAAGATTTTCGACCACATGGAGGAGGAGAAAAGCTGCAAGTTTTGAGCAGATCCACTTGTAGAACAAGAAGCTATGGCTATTCAGGAAAATAGGCAGCAACGCGACAAGAAAATCACACGAAGGCAGAGGGATAAAAGAAAATGGAAGAACTAGAGAAGGAGTTGCATGAGCTAAGGGATAAAATATGAAATTAACAAGGGTTGTGCCAACAGGAGAAGGAAGCGCAACAACATCAGATACAATAGGATGCAGATAGACAAAGCAGTGCCTGTACAGGTAGTTGATTCATCTGAATAGTTAGCATTAGGCAAACAGGGTGAACCATCACAGGGGAAAGACTTTGCTCATGAGATTGAACAGGCACTTGAACAGTTGGATGCAAACATGGAGTAGCAGGAGTTGGAACAGGACACCAACCTCATTCCTCACCAAAAAGAGGTTGACTCACCAGCTTCATTGCATCCTGATGATGAGTAAGTCTCAAATGACCAAGGAGGCACTGAGATACTTGGTGGTTTGCCAGAAGCAGAAATGCACAACATCTCCTGTGACGAATCTCATCATAGAGTTGTGCAATCTCAAAGAGTACCGACTCTGGAGGAGCAAACATCCCCTGCACAGGTTGAAGAACAAGTGATCCTGATAGATGTAATCAAGCATCCAACTGCTTTGGCCGATGCAACTAGAGTGTATGTCGAGATGAACTGAAGAAGGCAATACTAGATGAAGTATTGTCCCTTGATAGAGTTATGTGAGCATCGTACACCAAGTTTGGTACCATGCACCAAGCAGTCGTCCATATCCAAGGATGGCAGCAACGATGTGCGAGAAGAGTATGCATCTTGAAGAACATACATGTTGTTGTTGATAACATGCAAGCATGGATGATGAAGTACAAGGGAGCCCCACTTCACTTGCCAAAGATGATGAAGGCCAATGCGATTCAGCTACAAGCACGTATCCGGAGTCAGATCCAAAACTATGAAGACTTACTGCAACTCATCACTAGCATACAAGCTTCCTATGCACGGACACTATCAAGGACTACCAATATTGGCATCAGTATGTCACTATTGATCAACATGAGGATGTCGGCCAGTTGGACTTCTATGGTTGTCTAAGTCCGAATGATGTCTAGTTTGGCTTGTTCAAGCCATTGTTCACATGGGTACATGTGCGTTGTAATGTTGAGTCATGCCAAGTGTAAGTCAACTCTCAATAATGGATGTAACAGTCATAATGTAGGTGAATATTCATGAGGGTAGTTGAATGGTCACAAAGGGGATGTCAAGGGTCACCCCACCCTTTGCTATAAATAGTCCCTCATAACTCACTGTATAGGCTTTTGGTCAGCCAAGCTTCTGATAAGACTATCTTGGATAAAGCTTGGACAATATTGTAATGCGCCTTGGCTTCTCCACTGCACAGAGCTATTTCATCTCTTTGGAGGAGTAGGCGGATGTCGCTGTAACGTTCCACTGTTGGGGCTAGCAGGTTTACATGGTGTATTGTATGATTTTGACTTAAACTTCTTTATATATGGATTTTTTATTTAGATTATCCATAGTATTATGTGCCTCTTGTTCTCGATGTTTCGAATCCCAATGTGGATCCATCTTTAGGACAAAAGTGATAGATTGAAAGAGAAGCTTACCAACCAGAACAAATAAATTTTAGGTTAGCTACTCTTCTTTCAATCTTAATCCTTGAATTTTCAAGAAAACATATCTCATTCCATATATCCCCTCCGTACAGGGAAATTATGTTAGTATAATGGGCACATCTTTTCATTCTCCCCTTGACAATTATCTCTAGAATTCAAAGTATATTAACACATTTCATTTATGCGAGCACATGGGAGACTAAAAAATACCACCTAATCAAATGGGAATAGATTTCCCTCTCGAAGAAATATGGTGGTTGGTGAATACTAGATTTGAGAGTTTTCAGATGGGCTATGTTAATCAAATCTCTATGGTGGGCTCTATTTCAAGAAGGAATTTGTAGGGACATCATATTTACAAAGTACCTTAAAATAATGAGCGCCACTGATTAGATAAGGGAAGGCAATATCAACAAAAAAATTGGATGTTATATTTGGTATAGTTTCCACAAGGTAAAAAGTTGGTTTATTGAGAGGCGTAGGTGGTCTTTCGACAAAGGAAACTACATTTTAATTGGGATAGATCAAATATAGGGAGTTAAAATAGCCACACCCCTCACGGAGGAAATAATTTAAAGACTACATGCCAAGGGATATATATATTTGGATCATGTAATTCAGAGTTGGTGCAGACTGTTTCCAGTTTGGAGAAAAGTTGCAGATATTGGTCTCGTTGGGCATCGAGCTAATGTATGGAATTGATACACTCAGGATCTTAAACAGGCAGGACTTTGTAGAATAGAGAGGGGGGACATCATCACCTCGGAAGGGACGCTCTGTAAGGATTCTATGGAGGTGGAAGACATCTACAGGTACATTATGTGCACTAAATTTACTTTAAAAGATACATGCTAGTTCCAGAAGATTTGGAAATGGGATGTCCCCATGAAGATTATTCTCTTCACCTGGTTGGTATAGCACAATAAAACATTGACATGGGAAAACATCCGTAAGCGAGGTGTCCAAGCTCCAGGATGGTGCACACTTCGCTGGGATTCAATCAAGACAAATCAACATTTTTTCTCGGAATGCTTGACTTCTGCATATGTATGGAAAAGGATCCTTCATTTTTTTCATATTCCTTTTAGAAATTTTCTCTCATTAGATCAGTGTCTTCATTGGCAGATCGAAAAGGGGGGGGGATATTAGACCATTCCTCTCTTCATTTTTTGGGAGATCTAGCGTGGTACGAATGGATGCCTATTTGAAGGTATCCCCATAAACATACACAAGATATGTATAAACATTGGGTTTTGGATGGATACATAGACATACAACATACAAGTGGATAAAGATTTACTGTTTCTTTTCATTCCTCCTTGTATTGAGTTTCCAGCTGGTTATTTTGATGGAGTTGCACAGGGAGGTGTATGTGGTTGTGGAGTTTGGTTTAGGATATGTAATAGGACTCACTACAAGTTTATCATGGCACAGTGGATATGGTACAAACATGAGAGCGGAGATTTTGGCCCTATGGGGGCTTCTATGGTTTGCCAAGAAACAGGGCTTGGATTCTATTCATGTATATGGAGATTCTAAGACCTTCATTGATGGTGTATTGGGGAACACTTATCTCACTCCTCCTAATCTTGGAGGTTGGATCAAACACATCATCATTCTCGAGATGTCCTTTCAACACATTTCCTTTGGACACATTTACCGAGAGTTGAATTTTGTTGTTTATTCACTGTAAAAAAGGAGTATAAATGAGGGTGTTGGTTATATGCATTACAGGTATCTAGAAAAAAATACTCTAAAAAGAAAAACATAATCTAACTCCGTTAATTTTTTAGTTCATTGTTTATATAATGATGTAATTTATAGAAACATTTTGATATTTATATATAATAATATAATTTCTAGAAACATTTTGATGTTTATATATAATGATGTAATTTGTAAAAATATTTTGGTATTGCTATATCGATTTATATTAATAGTAAATGAACCAATTATTTAATAACAATACATATTTCTCAGAAACTTGTGTTATATTTTGAATAAGAAGGAACATACTCTCTTACTGATTTGGAATCTATTTTAAATGTTTTTGAAGATATACCCATACATTTATAAACTCATGTTTTTTCATTTGAAAAAAAAAAACATTAAACAATAGTCCATCTTTCTTCCCTACCTCTATCAACCCAACGCTCCGCTTGAAACATATCGAATCAAATTAGACCAAATAATTCACCCATCAAATCGAATTTTCAATACGGAACACGGTTAAGCGAATTGAATCAAACAAAAACCAGATAATTCGCCATCGAATCGGAGTTTCGAATTTCCTTATTAATTTGGCCAATTCTACCAAATTTGGTAACTACGAAGTCATTACTAGAGTTAAAAGAATTTTTTTTTTTTTTTTAATATACTGGTAGGGTTAAAGAGGCGGTTTAAGAAGAATTTTGAATATATATATGAGAGTTGTTTTTAATGTGTGTTTTTGGATTTAGATTTTATAGTGTCCGAATTTGGTTGAGGTTAAATATTGATTTGTTTTATCTAAATTGGTTTTTTGATTGTAGGGATACTATTTGGGATACAAAGCTTCAGTTTTGATGAATGGAGGTTGAAGTCATTGCTACTTTGTACTTCTGGAATAGACCATTTTGGAAGCCTTTATAGTTTTCACTGTTTTCTAGTTGGGTCAATATGGTTTGCAGTCTGAAGTAGTAAGATACTATTTATGGATAGTTGTTAATACTTATTTATACTTAATGTTATTTACTTTTGCTTATATATTGGTTTCAAAAGTCTAAATTTATGGTGGTTTGGTGGAACCAATACTATATCAATTACTAGTCCTTGCACAATATTACAAATCTCTCCTCTAACTAAATTACCAAAATAAAATAAGAATTTAAAATAAAACATCCTTCAATTTCTACAACTCTAATACCCATTTTAATAGTTTTAACTACATTTGACAAACAAATCACTAACAATTTGCTCGTGAGATTCCATCCCATTCCAACCTGCCACGCTGCCCTGAGCATTTACTCTCTACGGTCTTTTCCACACAAGGAGGATACAGGCAAGGAACGAAGAACACTCGCGATGAGGACGGTTTATGGATATACTATCATCTCAAGGCGTGCAGCTAAAGCCACAGTCGAAGATGCAAAGTAGCATCTTTAACGTTGTCAGTTAAAGAAGATAATTAAAGCTATTCCCCACGCGGCACCGCACCGCTTGCACTGCAGATAAGTGAGCGGCACCACCAAACCTATAAATATACACTCCCTGTTATTTACTTTCACTATCTCATCTCATTTCATCTGGAGTTTTTACTAATTCTCATCTCTCAATTTCTTCAATTGAGATCTATCTGGTTTTAGAATAAGTGCTCTATCATGGCTCAAAATCTACCATCTGTTCGGGCTGGTGCTCCTGAGCACCAGGACCGTAGCCACACCCATAGTTACACTCAGGCAGGTCAGCCTAATCCCAATCAGAAGGCAGGGCTGCTGGATAAAATCAAAGCATATCTTCCCGGAGGCCAGACTCAAACTGCTCACTCGAATCCGAATCAGAAGCCGGGGCTGGTGGATCAAATCAAAGCGAAGATTCCCGGAGGCCAGACTCAGACTGCTCATTCTAGTTCATCTCAGAAGCCGGGTCTCGTGGATAAGTTCAAAGACATGCTGCCCGGAAAACAGACTCAAACTGGTAATTACAATCCAAATCAGAAGCCGGGGGTGGTGGATCAAATCAAAGCGAAGATTCCCGGAGGGCAGAGCAAGTAATGGGGTAGGTGAAGCGCGAGAGGAATAGCAGAAGCATGTGCATTGTGTTACAGTAAAAAATAAGGCCTCCGGCTATCCCTCCCTCGAAGCTTTTCTATTGCGAATTGACATACAATCAGTATCTTGATATGAATAGTTTGCTAGTTTGCTTTCGAAGCCTATGAATATTTAGGGTGTTATTGATCTCTGAATGAGGCTGGATGTATATGTTGATGGTTGGATAATGTACTCGCTTAAATCTCATTTCATAGTGGGCAGGCTGGACATTAATGGGCTGGACATTAATGGGCAATAGTATAATAAATATTGGTTGGTTGTCATGTTAGAATAGCTAAAAGTTATACATGTCTATTTGTAATTTATAGATTTCAAACTATTTTGGCAATATGATAATAGCAAATAACTTATGTTTGATTTTATTTTTGTTTATCAAAATTTTGAGATAGAGTACCATAGAGAAGATGTGGGATTGTATGTTGAAAGTAACTTATGTTTGACTTTTTATCAAATTTTTAAGATAGAGTACCATAGAGAAGATGTGAGATTGTATGTTATTCTCTATTCCTGAAGTGTATATTTTATAATTAAATAGATTTTTTATAAGGCTCTAAGTTAATATAACAATATTTACAGTTACAATGACATCACAATAATAATATTTATCAAAGCATTATTAATTCATCATGTCACTAATAATATTTATCAAAACTTTATTAACTCATCATCGCTACCATGAATTTGCATCTAGATTGGAAAGATAGTTCAATCATTCTACTCTTTTTATAATTAATAATAATAATAATTTAAACTTTAATTTAGTTAAGTTTTATAATTTTAAAGTATTTTGATGCTTATGATAATTAATGTTTATTCACATTTATCAACTACTTGATTTATATAACTACACTATTTATAATACATTTTAAAATTTAATTTTAACACCACAAAATATAAATTTTACATTTTAAATATTAATCATATATATGTGTGTGTATGTGTGTGTTTCGTAACCATAACATTTATAAAATAAATGAGTGTAAAATTGCCATAGGAATGAGTAATATTTTGTCTTCCTAAATGTCATATTTTAGTCACTTTCAAAATAGGTTTTGTCTTGTAACATAAATTCAACATCTTTAAAAATCATTGCTATATTTAAATTGTGCGATATATTAAATTCGTACTTTATTTTAAGTTATGCAAATTATTAATTTATATCTCTATAATTTCATCAAACAAAGTCTATGTTATATCAGAATTTATACTTTGATCTTTAGATAAAAATCACATAAGAGACTTTTGGTCGAAGTGTTTCGAACCAACTAGTGTAGTAAAAGCCTACGTTTATAATAGCATGCAAGCTAGTCATTTATATATTGAATTTCTTCGACAACGATCAATTTTTGGACCATATAATCGTTTCAATTTATATCTCCATAATTTTATCAAACAAAATCTTTTTTAACAGGATCATGCAAGTTATTCTTTCATATAGAATCTGACGAAAAACATAAAAAAGACATTCAATGGCGGAGGGTTTGCGCATCCCAACGGAGGCTAGGTTTTGCGTGTCAAAGTTGCAGAAAAAACCCTAATGGAGGCTAGGGTTTTTCCTAAGGCTTTGATTTCAGCGTCCTAAACCCTGATTCCTTCTCTTATTACCATCTACCTTTGGTCTAGATAGGTCCTGATTTGCAGACATTTCATCTGAATGGATAATGTAAAAAGCACATAGAATCCTTCGTACCTACCTCACACAATGACAGAAAGCAATGACTGATTTTCCCCAATGGTCAAATGGGTTGCTCATTATCTCAGAGATATTCCCACCGGTCAATAGAAAAGCAACGTCACTCTGACTTTGTCAATGAAGAACAACTCAGTCTGGGTTTCTGGCAAGTTCCAGGAATGCGATGAGAAGGGTTGTTTTCCAACTATGGTAATGGGAAGGAAAAGCATAAACATGTCCAAAAACATGTAAAGCCATTAGCAGAAATGAAAGAACTAACCCTAGGGGCATACTTAAACTTGGATAGAGTGGAATCCCTGTCTAGGAGAGCTTTGGTCGAAAAACTTAGTTACATCAAAATGACGCATGAGCAACTTCTATCCTGGATCAAGGTGACATGGAAACCACTAGTAGGTTATACTCTGATTGTGAGTATATTAGTTAACAAATGGATCCACTTTCACATTCTCTAAAAGGATGATCTTGAACTAATCCTCTATAAGCCTTACGTTATAGGTAGAGGCTCATTGTGGCTACAACGGTGGCATCTTGCATTCTATCCAAGGACCAAAATATAGAAGTTTTGCTCTGACTATTTAACATGCAATCGGGATCAAAATTATAGTCGTTGGAAGTTCTGCTCTAGCTATTTAACATGCAATCTGGATCTGATTCTTCAATTTGTCCTGACGATGAACCACACTGGTTAGTTCAAAACGCGTTGACAAATATACTATCATGTGATTTAAGCCAAAGAATTCTCTTAATCTTGACATGGATTACAGAAGCCTCAATCCAAACTTAGTTACATCAAAATGACGCATGAGAAACTTCTATCCTAGATCAAAGTGACATGGAAACCACTAGTAGGTTATACTTCGATTGTGAGTATATTGGTTAACAAATGGATCCACTTTCACATTTTGTCAGAGGATGATCTCTAACTAATCCTCTGTAAGCCTTGGGTTATAGGCAAAGGCTCACTGTGGTTGGCACAGTGGCATCTTGCATTCTATCCAAGGACCAAATAGTCGCGAAAGCACCTTTTGGGTTCTATTATCAGGCTTCCCTCTCGAGATATGGTTAAAGGAGGTACTCATCAAGGTGGAAAATTCACTAGGAAGGTTCATTTACTTGGATGAAGCTTCTCTCTTGGCATCAGATAAATGTATGGCATGGGTCCTGATCGAGATGGAGACTACAAAAGGATGACCAGGGTTTCTAGAAATCCTTTGGGGCGAGAAGGTGATCATCCAGTCGCTAGACTACTCAAAGACCCCCTTTAGATGTATTAACTATAGAGATGTTGGCCACCTAACAAGCTCTTGTGTGGCTCCTATGCATCAGGGCTTCGTTACCCGTATCCATCATAAAATCCTCAGAAGGTCGGTTCTACAATTGTTTCCTCAAAATCCAACTCCACATACGCCTCTATCGGTCTCAAAAGAAATGTTAAATTTTTCCTCGGAGGAGGTAAAGGATTTTAGTTTCAACAAGGTGTCATACTAGCAATTGGGCCCTGATTACTCTAGGTGAATGAACCTTCCGAAAGATTCTCCTACACAAGTCTTTATAAAAGGAATGATACATGAGGTCAATGCAGTCATTTCCTCTGAAATAACAGTAATAAAGTGGTGGAAGACATCTCATATAGTTGGTCACCTAAGGTTTCTCCTGGGTACGACTACTTTTGTGATACGGATCAAGTCGGTAAGTCTCTCCTTGACTTAAGATCTCTTATTCAAGATCCGTCTGTTGAAGATTCCCTTCTTATAGATCAAATTGAATTGAATGCCCTTAAGTTTATTAATAGTCAATATTTTCCTCAAAGCACAATAGTAGATTTCTTGAAACATATAGCCTCCTCCATGTTCTCTGAAAACCACGATAAGCCACATCAATAATTAACACATATTAATCTGACCCTGAAATTTAATGGATGTCCTTCGAATACCTTATTCAAATCTAGGGTTTTTGATTGAACAACAGAGCACTCTGGTGCGCCTACCTCCCTTTCTAGCTTGAACACTCATATTACCTCTACAATTGTGCCCTCATATAAAGAAGCCCTGAATATTCCCCCCATCTCCACATTCACAGGAGTTACTCATGTTGACAAATCTCAGACAGAGCCTAGTTACTCCTTTCAAAACGTCACTATTAGAAAGAAAAAGAACAACAAAAACTCTCTAGCAAGAGAAGGCAATCATCCTAAGCCTATCTAGGGTGGAATTAGTCTCTCCCCACCAAATGAATTAGCTTTAAATTCAAGGGTCCTCAGAGCACAGACACCCTCTCCTCCTCCTAAATAATCATAATTTTGTCTCTCAACATTTGAGGGGTTAGGGGTCCCTCCAAATTCACCTCCCTCAAAAGGCTTATCAGTACCTATCGCCAATCCATCATATGTCTTCAAGAAACTATGGCCTCAGGAGAAAAATCCAAAGAGTAATCCTGAAATATTTGTCCAGGTTAGTTTTCATGTGCTTTGGATTCAAATGGCTTGTCAGGTGGTCTAATCACTATATAGGACCTAAAATTGCATCACTTCATGCTTACTCTTCGTCATTAGGTATCATTCTAGAAGGATCCCTAAGAAGATGTTCTTGTACCATAAAATTGATCGACTATTATGGACCATATAGTGACAGACTAGATTTCTGGGACTAGATACAAACCAGTGGCATTCTCTTGGATCAAGCCCTCATCATGAGAGGAGACTTAAACTTCACTATTTTTGCAGGAGAGACCTATGTTCTTTGAGCTCAACCAGATCCTCTATGATCCTACTTTTCGACAATGTTGCAGAATCATAAGCTCCGTGACATAGCTCCCTTCCCCTTAACCCCTACCTAGAGAAATGGGAGGATTGGTGAGGAAGGGATAGCCAAAAGAATGGATAGGTTCTTAATGGATGACCAATTGGCACTAAGAGTAAGGAGACTCAGATCCTAGACAACACAAGATAAGTTGTCGGATCACAAGCCCATTTTCCAGGAGTTAGACTTTGATCCTATCATACAATAAATATCCGTTTAAATTCAACCACTGATGGTTGGAAGAAGAGTCTTTTAGATTGTTGGTAAAGTAAATCTGGCAGAGAAACCCAGTCTCAAACTGGTCATTAGCAATGACTAATTTGTTAAGAAAACTCATGGATCTAAAGAAGGAAGTTTTAGTCTATGAGAGAAAAAGGAAAACAAATGACCCAAAAATGAAAGTGAAGGTTTCATTGATTAATTTGCACGTTTGTTTATTTCTTTTTAGGCAATAGAGCAAAATTGGAAAAGTACACAAACATGAGTTAATTTGCATAAATTTTATAGTAATAAGAGGACAAAAATGCAGCATAAGACAAGAGAAAATTGATAATGGAGTTCAACCATCTTGGGCTATGTCTCTGGTGTAGGTTTTAACCCCGTACAAAATTCTAAATCACAAAAAAATAAACAATGCGAGAGAATAACACATAAAACACATATACACAGAGATTTCCCACTGGATCCCAAA
>APFE030405622.1:3346-20566 GCA_000404065.3 Pinus taeda
TCTCGGTTTTGAGATCCAATGGGAAATCTTTGTGTATATGTGTTTTATGTGTTATGCTCTCGCATTTTTATTTTTCCTATGATTTAGAATTCGTATGCAGGTAATTTCTGTATGGGGTTAAAACCTATAGGGACAAAATTGAGCAGCAAAGAAATCAACCCAAAGGTAAAACTAATGACACAGACAATGGTAAAGCACCTGAATCTGCTCATTATGTGGTGGCACAATGTAATATTTGAGTAAATGAAGATTTATTTAATGCTTCACTTCCTTCTTCGAAAAATGATTGGTTGCTTGATTCAGGAAAAACTTGCCACATGGCTCATAGAAAAGGTACACAGAAATAAAACTTGGTGCAAGAATTCATAAGTGTATCTTCTTGGGGTATTCAAACACCTCCAAAGCATACCGTCTCTATGATGAAGTCAATAAAAATTTTGTTGTATCTAGAGATGTAATTTTTCTTGAATCATCCAAAAATGACAATGTTGTTGAGTAGAAACTTGATCGCTTGGATAGATTCGCAAATGCAAAATCATTTCAAGAATTTGATAATCAGATTCCATATCTTGAAGGGGGGATTCCTATACTAGATCAACATGTGGAATCTTATTCTAAAGAACTCTCTCCCCTGCATGAAACTCCAACAACGAATGATTCTTTAAGTGATGTGATTGATAGAATTGGGAGACTCAATCTTGATTCAGTCCCAACTCAATCAACGGAGCAGCCTGGACCATCTGAGAAAGGTCCCCCAAAGTGGCTGACAAAGACACTTTCATCCTAATGAGGTTGGAAAGACAAGAACTAGAAATTCAAACTGACAAAATGGAGGTGATGTAGATGACTCTAATTCACCTGTTGATATGGATGTTTCTTATGATTGTGAATTGAACTTGTCTACACATTTTGAACCAACTTCCTTCAAAGAAGCTACTTCTCATGATGAACAGAAAGAAGTGATGCAAAAGGAGTATGATTCTCTCATAAAGAATGGCACTTGGAAGCTGGTTGATCCTCCATTAGGAACCAAAGCAATTGGCTACAAGTGGGTCTGCAAGAATAAGTATAAAGCTGATGGCTCACTTGACAAGCACAAAGCCAGGCTTGTGGCAAAAGGTTTTGCACAGAAGGAAGGGGTCGATTATGAGGAAACTTTTGCCCCCATAGCAAAATGGGCCACCATCCGGACACTCTTTGCACTGGCAGCTCAGAACGGTTGGAAAGTCGATCAAATGGATGTAAAAACTGCCTTCTTGAATGGAGATCTAAAAGAAAATGTTTTTATGTCCCAGCCTGAAGGATTTGCTGTGAAAGGACATGAACATAAAGTATGCAAACTTGTGAAGTCCTTGTATGGCCTCAAACAAGCACCACGAGCCTGGGGTAGAAAAACTAACTGAGCATCTTCTGAAACTCAACTTCAATCATTTTGATCTTGATGATGCAACTTTATTTGTCAAGAAAGTTGGCAAAATAGTTGTATATCTTGTGGTATATGTAGATGATATTTTGATGACATTTTACAATGAAAGCTACATTGCAACCATAAAGAAGGAATTGGGGAAAAGTTTTGAAATGAATAATTTGGGCTATGTTCATTACTATCTTGGTATTGAAGTAACTCAACATCTGAAGTCCATATTTCTTTCTCAAAAGAAATACACTGGAGATCTGTTGAACAAGTTTGACATGACAGAATGCAATCCTTTTACTACTCCAATGGAAGAAAACTTAAAGCTCACATCTATTGAAGGAAAAGAATTTGAGGATGCAAAAAAGTATAGACAGCTTGTAGGAAGTCTCAACTACCTAACTACGACCAGACCAGAAATTTCGTTTGTTGTTGGAATCCTATCCAGGTTTATGCAAAAGCCTTGTGAAGGACATTGGCCTGTTGAAAAATTGTTCTAAGGTACTTGAAGGGAACTCAAGACTTTGGAATCAAGTATACACATGTGGAGGAGTTCAGTTTGATTGGATACTCTGATTCAAACTTTGATGGAGACAAATAAACTGGGGTATCTACTTCAGGATATGCTATAAATCCTAGATCAGGAGCTGTCTTTTGGAGATCACGCAAACAATCAGTTCCAACAAATTCCACAACAGAAGCAGAATACGTGGTAGCAGCTGAGGCAACAAAATAAATTGTGTGGCTCAGGAAATTCTTGAAGATTTGCAGGTAAAACAAGTAAAATCAAGTCCACTCATGATTGACAATACCTCTGCAATAAAGTTGGCTAAGAACCCAAAGTTCCATGATCGAATGAAGCACATCAATACTAAATATCATCTGATTCGACGTCATGTTGAGGCCAAAACAATCCATCTCCGTCATTGTTCCACTAATGAGAAAATTGTAGACATCTTCACCAAAGTGCTTGGAAGAGAAAATCTTGAACGATTCAGAATGATGCTTGGACTCACCAACATCCCTTCAGATTAAGGGGGGGGATGTTGATTCCTAATCATTAGGATTGGGTGAATAAATATAATTGATGTAAATAAATAATAAGAGATATGAACAGTGATTTGGGGATGAAGTGAACAATATCCCTCATGTATATAATAAATACAAACTTATGAATTGAATTTTGTTGAGTTACTACCTGGCCTGACAACACCAAAGAGTTCAAGAACAGCTGGAAAATTGCCAACGTAAGTACAAAGAAAGGCACCACAAGCATCGTGTAGATCACAAGTTCCAAGTTGGTGATGAGGTTTGTCTTCACATTATAAAATAGAGACTCCAAGGAAAAGGTAAAAATATAAAACCAATTATATATGGTCCATTTATAATTCTGGAAAAGATTAGTAACAACACCTTCAGGTTGGATTTTCTTTCATATATGCAAATTTATGATGTTGTTAATATTGAGAACTTAAGGTTGTATGAGTCGCCTTTAATTGAAGATCAAGGAGAAAATGTCCAAATTATTTATATTGAGGATTTTTCTCGTGAATAACTTAATGAACTACAACAAGACCCATTCTTGATACAAGAACAAGGTCTTCAAAATGAGGGAATTTGGATTACCTTCAAGTTGGGGTCAACGAAATAAATCCTTCAAAGGCCAAATGGATCAATATTGGAAAGGTGAGGGAACTGTAACCTCACCTACTAGACAACTGAAAGTGATATTTTGAGGACCAAAAGGCTTCCAATGGGAAGGAATGATCAGGTCCTCAAAATATAGATTAAAATTCCAAGCTGTTGGATTGGTGTGGAACCTGAATGACCACATAGTTATCATCATCCTGAATCTGGCGCAACTGATTTCGCACGAAATGAACACCATATGCTCCTAGAATCATGTTATGTTCACTTTCCCAAAGAGGCAATTTTTTGCAAAGAAATGATAGCCCAGTCAGTAGTTTGTACTATTGACGTGGCCTTCACTGGGAAATTCTATGTGGCAGGTTCACTTATAATTATGCTCTTGTAAATCACGTTGTGACAAGTTGAAAATTTTTATTGGTTGTAATTCACCATTTTTGATTTGTTAGATTGGTGGGAAACCACGAGCTGACACGTGGCCTAGCCAAAGGCTTCCACGTGGTAGCCTAAGAGCCACCAAAATTATGGGTCGAGTTCCAAGTAGCAGTAGGGGGGGTCAAACCCGTGACCACCAACGAACGAGCATATTCGTACACCAATACGTCATCACGAACTTAACCTTATAAGTTCTTGGTGTTTATTTAAATTTCAATGGCGTGCCATTTCTAGGGAGGGGCCAACCCACGGGGGTCAGCCCTTGGTCACACCACCACAACGCGACCACTACAAGAGAGTAGTGGGGGGCCAGCTGACGGGGCGACCTGTTGGAATTAGCCCTGAGCATGTAGCCCCCATGTGCCTGAATTTTTCAGAACATAGGCATTAGAGGGCATTTAAAGTGTTCGACAATTTTTCCAGAAATTCAGTGCAATTGTCTCTCTGTTAGAACGTTTTAGGGAAAATTTGTAGGATGGTCTTGAATTTTGGGGAATTTGCGGTGTGATTAGTAGACATATGTGGTGTAGTTTTGGGAAACCTGTATCTCTATGACATAAAATATATCTTCCATAGACATGAAAAAAATATCATTTGCTCAAGGATGAAGTAGAGTATATTGTGAGAGCTCATAGCAAGAAATTAATCTTTCATTTATTAATGCAGGGTAGATGAAAAGACTAGTGAACTCTAGTATGTTTTTTTTCTTCTAATAATCAAACCCAAGAATGATGTTGATAATCAAGATTTTCAAGGTTTGGATTCAAGATTGAAATTTAATTTGGTTCATGTTGTTGACCAATATGATAAGGTGTTTCAGGAATGAAAAGTATTTCATCCCAAGAGAGGAATCCAACATGAGATACAGTTGTAGCAAGAAAGTCCTCTTCCTAACATTAGCATGTACAGGATGTCAGTGATGGAAAGATCAGAAATTAAAAAGAAAATTCAAGAGGTGTTGGATAAAGGGATCATCAACCCAAGTTCTTCATCATGTGGTTCACCTATTGTTTTGGTTCCAAAGAAGGATGGAACATGGCGAATGTGTGTGGACTTCCATGCATTGAACAAGATTACGGTAAAGAACCATTACCCACTTCCTAGAATAGATTATTTACTTGATCAACTGAAAGAAGAAAAGTATTTTACTAAGTTGGACTTAAGGAGTGGCTACCATAAAATTAGAATTGTTGAAGGAGACATTTGGAAGATAGCATTGAAAATAAAACAAGGTTTGTTTGAATGGATAGTTATGCATTTTGGTTTATGTAATGGTCCTCATACCTTCATGTGTGTGATGAATGATGTGTTGAGGCCATTTCTTAATGAGTTTGTTATAGAATACTTAGGTAACATCTTAATTTTCAATAAATCTTGTGATGAACATGTCATGCATGTGAGAAAAGTACTTGATGTCTTAAATAAAGAATAGATGTATTTAAATATGTCAAACTGTGAGTTTGGAAAAACTAATTTAGCTTACTTGGGTCATATTGTTGGAGGAGGTGAGTTGAAAATAGATCACTCCAAGGTTGATATCATTTTGAATTGGCCAAGGCCCAAGCCTTTTACTAAGGTAAGAAGTTTTTTGGGAGCAGCCCAATACTGGAGGAAATTCATTCCCGACTTTTCTTCTATAGAAGCTGCTTTGCATGCAATGACAAGTGTGGAATTGGTTTTTCAGTGGGGAGGTAAACAACAAAAGGCCTTTGATGAATTGAAGGAAAATATCAGTTCAGCTCCATTACTTGCACTTCCAGACTTGAGACAATCATTTCAGGTCCAGACTGATGCTAGTGACTATGCCATGGGTGTACTCCTCATGCAATTGGTAAGCCTATCTGTTTTCATTAAGAAACTTTTAATGATGCAGTGATTGATTATTCTACATATGAAAAGCAATTGTATGCATTGCTGAAAAGTGTGAAAAAGTGGAAATGCTACTTGATGGGTAAGGAAACAATCATTCACACTGATCATTAGCCATTGTAATAGTTGCAATCTCAATCTAAGTTGCAACAAACAATGCAATTCCGATGGATGGGTTTTCTTCAACAGTTCCGCTTGGTAATAATGTATAAGAAAGGTATCTACAATAAAGTTGCTGATATGCTTTCTAGGCCTATTATTAATGCAGCTAATTTACTCAAGCATTTTGTTTTGCATAAAAGTTATATTGAGAAATATCCATTAGACAATGATTTTCAGGATGTTTATGCAAGCATGAGTCAAGGTAACCAAGTAGAGGAATTAGATTATCATTTGCATGATAACGCGTTGTACCATCTTCGCAAGCTTTGTATTCTACAGGGAGAAGGAGTCAACATCATAAGAGAGGTACATACTTCTCTTACCTCTAGTCATTTCGGTGTAAGTACGATAGTAGAATATCTACAGAGGTATTGTTATTTGCCTCGTATGCTTGAAAGGGTGTCACATTTTATTAAAGGATGTTCATTATGTGTAGTCAATAAGCCTAGCAATAGGAAGTTAGGATTGAACACACCACTTCCGGTTCCTTCACGAGCGTGGGAGAGTGATTCTATGGATTTTGTACGAGGTCTTCCATTGTCAAAAAGATTCCATGATTTTTTATATGTAATTGTAAATAGGTTCAGCAAAATGTGTATTTTGATGCCATGTAAAAAGAAAATTACAGTTGAACAAATTGCTCAATCATTCTTTTAGAATGTATGGGTGTATTTTTGATTTCCCACATCCATTGTTAGTGATCGAGATTCCCGCTTCATTAGAAATTTTTGGTCAAGCTTGCGGGGATTCGTGGACAAAAAATTGAAAAAGAGTACAAAATTTCATCCACAAATAGATGGCCAAACAAAGGTGGTGAACAGGACAGTGATACATCTTCTTTGTGGATAATGCAGTAAGCATCCTAAGTTGTGGGATAAACATTTGCACTACATTCAGCATGCTTACAACTGGACCAAGCTCTCTTCAACTCAAACATCGTCATTTGAAGCATCTTTGGGGTACTTGCCTAAGTCTCCTTTAGGTTTCATTTTTGGAAAGGATGTTGCTATTGATGGTCATAGTGACATAGACAAAGCAAGAGGGATCATTGGACAAATCCAATTGGTACACCAAAGAGTTCAAGAACAGCTGGAAAATTGCCAAGGTAAGTACAACGCAAGGCACCAAAAGCATCGTGTAGATCACAAGTTCCAAGTCGGTGATGAATTTTGGCTTCACATTAGCAAATAGAGGCTCGAAGGAGAAGGTAAAAAGCTAAAACCAATTAGATATGGTCCATTTATAGTTCTGGAAAATATTAGTAACAACGCCTTCAGGTTGGATTTTCTTTCATATATGCAAATTTATGATGTTGTTAGTGTTGAGAACTTAAGGTTGTATGAGCCTCCTTTGATTGAAGATGAAGGAGAAAATGTCCAAATTCTTTCTATTGAGCATTTTTTTTCCTGAATAACTTGATGAACTACAACAAGACCCATTCTTGATAGAAGAACAAGGTATTCGGAATGAGGGAATGTCGATTACCTTTGAGTGGGGCTCAACAGAACAAATCCTTCAAAGGCCAAATGGATCAAGATTGGAAAGGTAAGGGAACTATACCGTCACCTGCTAGACAACTGAAGGTGATATTTTAGGGACCAAAAGGCTTCCAGTGGGGAGGAATGATCAGGTGCTCAAAAAATAGCTTAAATTTCAAAGTTGTTGGATCGGTGTGGAACCTGAATGACCGCAAAGTTCTCATCATCCTGAATCTGGCACAACTGGTTTCACGTGAAACGAACACCATATGCTCCAAGAATCATGTTATGTTCACTTTCCGAAAGAGGCAATTTTTTGCAAAAAAATGACAGTCCGGTCAGTAGTCCGTACTGTCGACGTGACCCTAACTGGGCAGGTCTATGTGGGAGGTTCATTGGTAATTATACTCATGTAAATCATGTTGTGACAAGTGTCATTTTGTTGTTGTTTATAATTCGACATTTTTGATCGGTTGGATTGGTGGCCAACCATGAGCTGACATGTGGCCCAGCCAGAGGCTATCACGTGGCAGCCTAAGGGCCACAAAAATTATGGGTCAAGTTCTGAGTAGCAGTAGTCGGGGTCGAACCCGCAACCACCAACAAACGAGCATAAGCGTACACCAATACACCATCACATTAGAACTTAACCTTATAGGTCTTGGTGTATATTTAAATTTCAATGGCGTGTCATTTTTGGGGAGGGACCAACCCACGAGGGTCGGTCCTTGCTCACACCACCACAACGTGACCATCAGTGGAAAGGAGAGGGGGCCTCGTCGACGGGGGTGGGCCGTTGGCATTACCCCTGGGCCCGTGGCCCCCATGTGCCCAAATTTTTCAGAACATATACGTTAGAGGGAATTTAAAGTGCTTGACAATTTTGCCCAAAATTCAGTGCAATTGTCGCTCCATTAGCGTGGTTTGGGTAATATTTCCAGGATGATGCTCAAGTTTGGAGAATTTGCAGTGTGGTTAGTAGAAAACTTGGAAAGGTGATAACTTCTTTAGTTTTTGACCAAATCATGAGTAGAAATAGGCTACAAAGGCATTTTTGAGCATTATGGAGCCATTGTATTAGTTTTCAGAGTGTTCTGAGCATTGTAAACTGATGTATTCACATTTTTTAGCATAATAGAGAGGGCCAAGCCATTGAGAGTTGGACAAAGGGGACGTAGCCCAGGAGGGGTGAACTCCTTCATCATGTGGTGTTGTGATATTTTTTATGGTGATGTTTATGTCTATTATATGATGTTGTTTAGTTGTTTGTTTATGTTAATTTTCACATAAAAATGATATAAAAGCACTCAAAAAATCATGTTTTAAACTTGCAAATAATCTCATGAATGAAGCACATTTAAAATATTCTGAGAAGGAATTTAGCACACCAAAACTAATTTTCCTAATCAAATCAAAAATAAGTGTGGGTGATCAACTGTGAGCACTACTATGTCTTCATGGTCACCTTTCATTTGATATCAAGATGCAAAATTTCTTTGGCAAAATTTCCTTGTGGGTTGTTCGATCCCTAATCGTTAAAGCTATGTTTGATTTATATGAGTGTGATAGTGCGATTGTGTATAAGTATGAAGAAGCACATTGAAAGCTTCTTTTACACCTATACACTCCACAAAATTTAAAATTATTAAAACATACAACATCTTATATAAATTATATTATAAAATGAACTACAAAAGTTTGAGGCATGAAAAGTTCTAATTACTTGTATACTAGGATTTAAAAAATAAAAATAAAAACTATTTTTGTGAGTGGTCATTATGTGAGTGAGTGCTTTGACATTGTTATGCCTCACATTGCTACTGCATTTCCCAGTGCTACCAGAACTGATTGTGTTCCAAGTGCTTAAGGAGAAAGGGTGTGTGGGAAGTCTGGGAGAAAGAGTGGCTAGAGAAATTGTATGCGAGGGAGTTTGTTAACGAGAAGGGTCTATAGAGTCAAGCTTTCTTCCTTTGCACTCCACACAAGTCGATTAATTATGTGCACTATTATGTCAACATGGATATGTTTTATTTGATATCGGGATTCAAAATAGCTTTGGAAAAATATTTTTGCAGGTGGTTAGATATTTGGTTCTCAAAACTATGCTCGGTGGTTCTGAATGTGGCAATATAGGTTTCTTCCACAACCCTGCATTAATTATTTTAGAAAACAATGTTATTCAATTGATTTTGATAGTTACTTGAACCTATATTACGTCATATTGTTATTTTTTAATTCATTTTTAACTTTTCTATTGCTTTCACTTCCACACTGCATATAATCAAAGAGGTTGTTGTATGGTAGAAGTGTGCAGGAAGGGAGCGCAAAGGAAAAATGCTTGAACTAATACAGTCCTTGTTCTTTAACATGCTCCCCCACACACAATTTCTCCAAACACCCTTTCTCTCACACTTCACAAACACTCTTCCTCTGTACAAAAAAATAGTAGCAGTTTCACATTAAGTTAATATATAAAAGTTTCATTTTCATATTTTTTTCAACCCCTTACCCCCTCCCCCATCTCCCACTTACGTGAGGTACCTAGAACCACATCATTTTTTGCATCATTGGGTAGAGTAGCAATAGTATCAAGGATAACAATGTCACAACACTCATCCACAGAATTACCACTCACACAATCAACCCTTTTTGTCCATGCCTCGACTTCTCATATTATATTAGCCTTGTGTGGCGTGTGCAAGAAGAAAGATTGACTCAATAGAGTCCATTCTCTTTAACGAAATCCCTAACACAATTTCTCTGCACACCATTTCTCCCATACTCCCTACACGACCTTTCTTTTTTCTCCACATATATGTTCCGTGTCCCCAACCCCCACTTAAGTAAGGGATGTGGAACCCCATCAATTATGGCATTACTGGGCAAAGCAGTAGTAGTTTCACGCATAGTGGCATTAGAGAACTCATTGATGGAACACAAAATTAGGCTTTTTTTTCAATAATTTGTGAGGCACTAACAAACACTGAAAATAAATATCTCTCCACTAAGAGAATTATGTTAACAAATACTGAAAATAAATCTCTCTTCACTAGGAAATTATGTTGCATCAATACTCGCTCAAACAATAGAAAATTAAAATAAACTTTGTAGAAGTTAAAAAATAATTTTTGAATTTACCAAAAATATTTAAATATTCAACTTTTTTAAATACTTTGATTAAAATTACAAAACTAAACAAAATAATTCTATTGAAGAATTTTTAAAAACTTTAATTACAATTACAAAAATAACAAAACAATAAAGTATCAACCAGATTTGACCATGGGGATTAATAACTTGGAACATAAATATAGTAGACCTATTATGTAACGAAGAAATGAATATAGCTCAACACATCCTCGGGAGATATGGGAAGAAAAAACAAAAAAAAAATTCCGTTGAACTACTTTCCAGTATATTCCTCCGAACTGCTTTCCATTCGATGCAAAATACAGGTGAGCTAAACACATTTCTAGAAGTACTTTCATTTACTTTTCGATTTCGTTTTTATTATGGTGATGACACAATAGTTACATACATTTTCGAAAAGTCCAGTTAACTTGAAGTTAAATGATTGTTTCAATTTAGAGCTATGTTTTTTTCTTATCTTGTCTAGACTGATCTGCACAAGTGTTTTTAATATTCTTTCAAATTTTATCTGGTCTCTTCTGATGTGCTGTAAAACTTTAGGTCAGCGAGATGTGCTGCAAAAATCATTTCCAAGGAATGAATATAAATGTTGTAAGATAGAAAGAATTTGAAATTTTGAAAATATAAAAAATTAAAATAATATAATAAATAAATAATACAAATTAAGTTAAATAAAAGTCAATATCTATTTTAAATAAATAATATAATATTAATATTTGAATTTAATATTGTAATATAAATTTATCGGTTTTTCCTTTACAAATAAACTTAAAATATGTCTTACTAAACTAAAATGTAATTTTTTTCATCATTCAAAATTAAAATAATATTATGGAAAAAATATTTCTTTATAATTTTAATATTTTAATAATATAAAAACACATAAATTTAAACTTAAATTATAAAAATTTTCAAATCTTTCCGCATTAAAAAGATTTCAATAAAAGTTCACACGTTCATTAAAAAAGATTAATTAAAAGTTACAACGTTCAAAATATTAAAGTTTCTCACGCCCCATGATAAGGCTAACTGAGATGAATTTGTATGGTTTAACTATAATAATTTTTAATATATTATTTTATATATTTTATAAATAATATATATTAAATTTATTTTATTGAGAGAGGTTCAGCAAAAATCACATCATCATTTATTTGTCTATCTGTTTTCAAATTAATAATGTAGGTTTATTGTCAAGACAAGTTGAAGAACCAGAACAAGGTTCCACATTAAGTAGAGTCATCCAACGGCTATATCTGACTAGATTTGACTAGAAAACCGTAAACCTATAGATTAGATTTTCACGGATTCCTCTCTCAATAAACTGGTTATGGATCACATAAGCCTTAATTTAACAATTAAATTTATTATTAAAATTCAAATTATTTATAATATTAAATTATAAAAATTAGTTAAATATTTATTAGGGGATAGAATTTGTTTATTTTAGATTTTTTTTAAATTTTAATTTAATTATTAACTATTAAATAAATGATAGAGATTTAATTTTCACAAAGTATTCTAGAATATATTTAGTTATACTCATAAATCAAAGATTGAAATTGATTTTAAAATTTGTTATGATCTTTATATTCTCTCATGTTTATATCAAGAATTGTCATAAGAATTAAGTTGTGGTTTTTGGACATGGTATTGACAAGCCATAGCATTGAAGTGTGCTATTATAACAAAACCTATTTACGAAGGCAGTGATATAAGTCAAATGAGTCGAAACATTAATAGATATCAATAAATGATAAGCATCAAAATAATTACTTTACCTCTTATATTATTATGGAAGAAAATCTAAAATATAACTTTATTATTATTTTTATTATTTAAAAAAATTTGATTTATGAGTTAATCATATCTACATTTGATAAAAACATGTTACAAGATTCATAATCATGAAGACTCACTACCACTTTACCATAGAGATTCTTAACCCACTAACAGGTTTTATTACAATATCATGGTTTATTAAAGATTTATCTCCAAGATAATTATACTCGTTTAATTAATTTATCTCAAATTAATTAATTAGGAAAAATGACATATCAACATATGCCATATTGTATGTGGTGTTTATAAGCTATGAAATTAGTCCATAGTATTATAAAGAAAGACAAATTATTTAGAAGTTAAGATTTTACATGGTAAAGTGAGAGTGAATCTTCATTATTTAAAACATTATTTACCTCATTATTAATTCTTATTTTAATTAAAAATGATAATAATTTAAAAAATATAATTGTCTGTACATCTGATTGATCCAAACATTAAAAAATATGACTACCTTATATATATATTATAATGATTTTCTATTAAAATATATGACTACCTTGATATATATTTTCAATCTTAAGGCATTTAAACGACTGTAACGTAACGGTAGAAAATACCGGCCAGAGTCCAAGCCATGACGTGCGATTATATTAACACCGATATGAAGAAATATGCGCACTTTCTGCATTTATTATTTATTGTTCGACCTGTTGTAGGTACCAAGAGCAAACTAGTTGAACAGAACAGAAGAAGCCAATTATTTCTCGATTGAAGATCAAAATGTTTTCTCTATTATTTTCTCCATTAAAGATCGAAATCTTTTCTCAGGCTAAAATGACCTCCTACCAGTCGTTTCTATAAGCACCCACATTTTGTTTTTTTTCATCTTCTTTAGCGGCCGTGATGTTGAGAGTCTGGTCCACCAGGAATCCCTCTGTCCGAGTTAGATATGTTGCTCCCGCTCCCTGTTTCTCCTGAACCTAATACTCCTGATCCTCCATTTTGGCCTTCACTTTGGCCCAAACTACCAAGTCGACGATAACCGCTATCCTGAAATGAGTAAAACGAAATAAGAAGGATTCATAATAAGGATAAGAGTTCAGAATAAGAATAACTTGTTCATTCTGCTGAAGAAGAACCTTATGCGGAGCTTGCTCATGCAGGTACGTGTATGTGACAGCCGCTTCATTTTTAATTTCGTGGTACTTGTTTACTGCTGCCATTTCCTTTTGCTGCCCTCCAGTTTCTGTTTCTAATAAATTGGAAATTAGTATAACAAATAATCAAACAATTTTATATAACATTAACATGATAATGTATCTCTTTTATGAATATATCATAAAAGTCTTAGATATAATAGTATATCTTTTAACTTTATTTCTTATATATAATTTAAATTTAAAAAATTAAATAATAATAATATTCAAAAAAATGTTTTAAAATTTTCTTTTACAGACTAAAAACTCTGCCTATTACTTAAACTTAATTTTGCAATTCGGTGCATTCCAAAAACAAAATATTTAAAATAATAATTTCTAGAAAAATATACCACCCTAACATTTTTTTCCCAGCAAAGATATTATATGAAATGTTATTTTAACTTCTAATAATGTAAATGTTTCATAAAAGTACATGTCAATTTATTTTAATCTCTCCATGTTTAAAATACAAAGTTAAAACTGAAATAAGTGTGCCCTAATTGCGAATTCATTATCATAAAGCTAAAAAAACTGACTTTGAGTAGTCATGGTGATAGAGCTCTTCGAACGGGCACCGAACATTGGTATTTGAAGGAGTCCAACAGTAGCAAGCAATGCCAAGGTGAGAATCGCAACGCTTCTAACCTTGTTCGCCATTGTATCTGCAGTTATCTTCAAACTCCCCGGTTGACAGCCATGGGAGAGACTCAATTTAAATGGAGAAATGGTGTTGTATTACGGAGGTCATTGTCAAATTTGCGTTAGTAGGTCAGCAATGACGTATCTGTAAGTACGGGAATACTCCAAAAGCGTTAGTATTTCCTTCCACTATTTTCCCCTTAATAATACGAGATAGCAGCTTTAATCACTGCCAAATGGTCCCGGTTTTCAAAGGATTGACCGTCATGTGGACGTCGTTTTTCATGTTATCGAAGGGCATACAGCTAGCGAAGATTCCCTCTTTTTGAAAGGCTTCCACCGACCTGTAAAAGCCATTTTGCATGCCTTCGAGGAAATCAAAGGGCCGTATGTAAACGCCATTTTGCACGCACGCCATTCTGCATGCCTTCGAAGAAAATCAATTTCGGATGCTGATAAATTTTATACATGTTAAAGTTAACTGCCATAAACAAACACGTAAGCTTTCCAATTCAATCCCCTGTAGTAAATAATTTTATATGTTTATTTTCAAGCGTTAAGATTTCGTTTCTAAATTCTGCAACCATTCGAAAAACTAGTGTCCAATACAAGTCCATACAACAACTTCTATAAATTAAGTTTTACTTTCTTTATCCCTTCTAGTTTGTGGCCATTAAAGAGTTCCACAATCTTATAACTAGCACAATCATGTTTGTAAATGTGGCTTATAACTAGCACAATCATGTTTGTAAATGTGGCTGATATACTTATAGGTGAGATTTTCAACTTCTTATAAAACATGTGTTTATAGTAGTTGATTACCCATAGTTGATAATAGTTCAAAAATGGTTGATGAGTTTGATCAAGGTTGACTGAAGTTGAAAAGAGTTGACCATGATTGAGCATGATCAACAATAATTCTAACAATGTATTAATGATACTTGTATTTAACAATGTTATATTAATGTTGATCATTAATAGATTGTTACATTAATATTGACCATGGTTGACTATTATGAACCATGGTTGACAATGCTTGATGTTATAATGATGTTAATGTTAATATTATGTTTTACAAAAATGGTTAGATGATGAGGTTGACCATGGTGTACTAAGTTGAGAATGGTTGAAGGTCAACCATTTTGGTGAACAGTATGGTTGACCTTAGTTGACCATAATTGATAACGATTACCATGGTTGACAAGGATTAAGAGGAAAGGTTATGGTTAACCTTGGTTTATCATAGTTGACCATTGTTACACGATTGCAATAATGTGACATTAACATTGACCACGGTTGACCATAGTTGATGTTACACCAGCCTAGATCCATCTTAACTATGGATCTATAAGTGCCCAGAGGGATCAAATCTCCCTAGGTGCAAACCTCTTTTTCGAGTGCAAAACTTGAGGAAAGGTTTGAACCTCGAGAGATTTGATCCCTCTCACTGCTTGATAGATCCAGATTTAAGATGGATCTACGTTGGCTTCGGTCGTATGCAGCCAAAAAAAAATCTAACAAACATGTGATTAATTTTATCAATAATATGTAAATTCATCTAATATCAATACAATCGTTTTAAATATGTTAAATATGTCTCAGATTAATCTGGTCACTTTAATTTTAATGATGAAATAAAAATTTTGAACGTAAGGTCACAATGTAATAGTGTTGAATGATAGAAAATGTCAATAAGAAGAATACATTAAATTCATTAAATTCATTAAGAAGAATCCAGTCAATTACAAATAGTCTTCATTGTGATTAATCTTAAACTATTTTCTTCTACTATTATTATTGTCACACTTGTTACTTTTCTCATCTGGTCATATCTATTGTCATCTTTTCATATGATTATATGAAAATGACAGGTTAAATCATAAACCATTTAAATTGTTAGCTCGAAGTATTGTAGTGAACATCACACCTTGTCTCTCTTTCTCTCCAATATTAATAAATTGAATTACTATAACACAAAAATCAATGTACATTGTCAATAATTTTTTTTGTTTACACTGAAATCAAAGCAGAGTGTTAATCCAATCATTTTAAAATTAATGTATCATCATACATCCAATTATATCAAATTAGAAATCAACATCTACACTTAAGTCAATGCATCTAATGTAAGCAATCAAATAAGATTAGAAAACAACATTTATACTGAAATCAATACACTCAAATCAATGCATCTACTGCAAGCAATCAAATATTATTAGAAGTCAACATCTATGTTGAAATCAATACATCTAGTGCAAGTAATCAAATACGATTAGAAATCACCATCTACACTGAAATCAATGCATTTAGTACAAGCAATCAAATAGGAGTAGAAATCATCTACATTTAAATCAATGCATCTAGTGCAAGGAACCAAATATCAATATAAATCAACATCTACACTAAAATCAATGCATCTGTTCATGCAATCAAATAGGATTAGAAATCGCCATCTACACTGAGATCAATGCATCTAGTGCAAGAAATTTTCTTCCTTCTCTCCCTCCTCCATCTATATCTATATCTCCCTCCATCTCTCCTTTGTCTCTCTATCTCAACCCCCTAAACGCACATTCTCTCACTCCATATCTATCAATGTTTTTGTCTCTCCCTCTCTCCATCTCTCTCTTTTTCTCTGTCTTCACTTCCTTCTATATCTCTATCTCCCTTTGTCTCTCTATATCGCCCCCAAAACATAAAATATCTTTCTCCAACCTATCTATCTATCCCTGCCTCCTCCTCTATGCGGCCCCCTGCCCCCCTCTCTCTCTCTCTCCACCTTTCTCTCTTTATTTATTTATTCTTACCTCCCTCTCTCTCCCCCTCCAACTCCATCTCTCTTTCCCTCACTCTCTCGACTTTCTCACATCCTCTCTCTCTTCCTTCCTCATTCTCTTTTTCTCTCCCACCTCTCTCCCTCTCTCTCTTTCCAACTTTGTTACTATATCCCTCCCTCTCTCCTCTCTCCTTCTCTCCACCATTCTCTCCATATCTCCTTCTTTGTCTCTTTATCTCACCCTCAAAGATACACACTCTCTCTCCATATCTCCCTTGTCACTCCCTCCCTCTCTCCACTTCTCACTCTATATGTATTTTTTCTTCCCTCCCACTACCCCCCCAACTTCATCTCCCTATCCCTCCCTCTCTCTTCCTCTGTCCCTCCCTAACTCATCCTGTCTCTCATACTTCCTCTCTCTCTCTCTTTCTCTCCTCTCTCTCCCTCTCTCTCTCTCTCTCTCCCCCCAAATATGTTACTATATCCCTCCCTCTCTCCTTCGCTCCCCCCTTCTCTCTATCTCTCCTTATTTGTCTCTTTATATTGCCCCTCAAAATAAACCCTCTATATCCATCTCTCCCTTGTCAGTCCCTCTCTCTCTCCATTTCTCTCCTACCTTCCTCTCTCTTCCCCCATCTCCCTCTCTTTCTCTCTCTCTCTCCAATC
>APFE030405622.1:20706-33802 GCA_000404065.3 Pinus taeda
TTTATTTATTTACCATACCTCTTTATACCTATTTTATATTTATTTATTTACCATACCTCTTCTATAAATATGGTATTTGGCCCATGGTATTAATATTTATTTGTCCCATAGTATTTGGCCCATAAGCTTCACCTAAATAAAACCTTGTTTCTAAGTTTTCTTTAAAATATAAAGAGGTTTATGGAGTAAATATAAAAAGAGGTTTTATTTATTTACCATACCTCTAGTTTATTTATATTTATATTTATTTATTTATTTATTTTAATTATTTACCATACCTCTTTTTTGAGTGTTGATAAACCTCTTTATATTTTAAATTCATATTTTGTTTATACATAATAATAATTAGATTGGTTTTTAAATAGGGCTCACATTAGATTAAAAATGTTAAATGTTAAACATTATATTTATGTTTACCTTTACTTTAAGTTTATGTTTACATGTTTAAGTTTTTACCTAAGATCTACCCCCCATACTGTGTTGTAGAGGGTTGACATGCTTAGGTTGACCTTAGTTGAACATGACTAAGAATGATTACCATGGTTGATTGTGGTTAACAATAATTACCATGGCAGACTTTACTTGAGCACGATTGGCAATGGTTTCCATGGTTGACCAATGGTTACGATGGTTAACCGTGGTTGACTATGGTTGGGCATGAGACTATGGTGAGGCCATGTTGACCATTGATAAACATGGTTTGACAAATTTTGCCATGGTTAAACATAGTTTTCTATGATAGATTATGGTTTCCAATGTTGACAATGGTTCATCATGTTCAACCATAAAGGCCTTGGTTTTCCATGTTCAACCATTCTAACCATTGTTGACCATGGTTTGCCATTAAGAATGGATAAAGCAAGGGTTATTATAGGTTGAATATGATTCAAGATGACCATAGTTGATCATAGTTGGCCAAGGTTTACCATGGTTTTCCAAGGTTTACCATGAGTAACTAAGGTTGTGTATGGTTGAACATGGGTGATGATGACTAACAATGTGTGACCATGTTGGCAATGGTTGACCATGTATGACCATGGCTAAGTTTGTTTAACATGTTTGACCATAGTTCAATTAGTCAGACAAGGTTGAATATGGTCAACATATGGTTGATTGTGGATGTACAAGGTTGATAAAGGTTGTGAGTATTTATTATAGATAAATTTGGTGAACCATGGTTGACCATGATGTGCATGTTCAGTATTGGTGACAATGTTTAATGATGTTTCCCATGGGTGACCATTATCAAGCATGCTCAGCATGGAATACATTATTAAAAATGGTCTGACCATATTTGACCTTTGTTCACCATGGTTTCCCAAGTTCCCTATGGCCTTACGATGGTGACTATTGCTAAATAAAGTTGGTTGTGGTTGACTGAGGTTGGCTATGGTTAAGTATTGTCAACATGTGATTAAGGAAGGTTGATTAAGGTTGGCCATTATTGAGTATCGATGAGCATGTTTGACAATGGTTGAAGATGCCAACCATGGTTGATGATGATTAATGATGGTTAACCACAGTTGACCAGGTTGATGAGAATTAAGCATGGTTAATCAAGGGTTGTTGAGGATTGACCATAGAGGATCATGGTAGGCCATTGGCGACAAGGATTGACGATGATCAATTATGGTTAACTGTGGTTGACCATTAATGATCATGTTAACCATTACTGACCATTATTGAGTTGATTCACTATGGTTCAACTTCTTGTCCATGTTTGACCATGGTCACCCTATTCAATCACAAAATAATTTTTAAGATCATGGTTGACTATGGTCAAGTATGGTTGACCATGGGTGAACGTGATTGATCATCGTTGGCAATGTTTAATAGTTATGAATATGGTTGACCATGTTGATTATGCTTGGTAAAGTAGTTGACCATTGATGTCCATGGATGATCATGGTGGCCATGGTTGATTATAGTGAACATGGTTGACCATAGTTTAGTTTTTTCAATCATGGTTGAACATCATTGACCGTAGTTTAGTTTTTCCAATCACGGTTGAACATGGTTGACTAAGCTTGAGCAAGTAGACTATGGTTTATTATGGTTGATCAAGTTTTCTATGTTCGATATGTTGAATATGGTTTACTATGTTGAATGTCATGGTTATGGCTAACTATGTAATGCCCCAAATGCAGAAAATTTGGAACAAACAGTGGTATAGAAAAGAAAATGTGATTCATACACAGAAAAATTAAATGAACAACAAATGCTCAATACACAACAAAAACGTGAATGAGCTGAGCCATTTTATTAATGGAGTGGAGCAAGTACAATAGTGTAGAAAATGCACGTGGGCTTGCCTCAAGGGAAAGCTTCAACTAACTCAGGTGTCAAACAGTAATCTCAATGCTGGAAAGAATTGCTCCTCTAATGCTCTGCGATGTCTCCTAGTAACTACAATTGCTGGCTGGAAAGAAGCTGCAAGAAACCCCGTCTCCGGTGCTCATAAAGTGATGAAACTTCAACCAAAAACTCCTTGGCCAAAACCCACTAAAAACTAGAAATGGTTTGCCCGATTTTGACCTCCCAAAATCAACCCCCAAAGGCACTATGCAATCCCTAGCAATTTTGCAATGTCTGCAGCAAAGATATGGCTAAACACCCCACTGCATGTGCTCAAACAATTTTGAAACTTTATATTTGGGATCCCTATCAAAAACCCAACAAAAGCCAGAAATGGTTTGGCCATATTTTGACCTCGCAAGTTCGACCCCTTCTGTGGCCCACGCCCTCCAAATAGCTCTAGGAATACGACTTACAAGGAATGACCACAAATTCCTCCTCTGAGCTCTAAAATGGACTGATATTCTAACCTCCACAACAAAGCTCAACCTCAAGCACTGATACTCTACCCACCAAATGAGCTCCCACACACTACCTCTGCACTAGCCCAGGTAGTGCGAAAGTCACACTACCAAGCCAGAAGCTCAATGAGCTCCCAAACTGTCATGCCCCTATCATGGCAGTAATCTTTCAACCACACATAGGTAGGTGTGGCACCACTACTTGATTTATTTTCACCAATACTCTCAAGTATGGAATAGGCCTAACATTCAACACTTCGATTATTTTTCACTTTTTACTAAGCATTCATCCTTTTAACACAATGGAAATACATTCAAGATCATTATCATTTATAAAAATATGAACAACAGATACAATCTTTAATGGGAGGGGCAACTCCCTTAGAGTCTACCCAAACAATTATAATAACAATCTTTTACAAGTAGATATACATTTATGGCCTTTGTGAGGGAACCCCAAGTTTCACCTCTCCAATTTTGTCAAAACCCAATAATTCGGCCTACATTGTTCAGCAGTGCCAAACTGTCATTCAAGAGCGCCCACCCTTGCTAGGTCGGGTTGCACGCAGCTCATCGGGCAGAGGTACCCAACCGGGCCACCCTCCACACTTGTTCATCGCACAACTGGTTCACCTCCACAGCTCGTTCGGCTCTTGTCCTCGATGTGTCGCCCTTCCAATGCATATCCACAACTCGGCCTCACCTCTCAATGCCCATCCACACCACAGACCCGTCGCACTACAGCTAACCATCATAACTTGTTGGTCTGAGTAGGTTCACCCCTCCATGCAGTGACGCCCTCCGTAGTTTTCCCGCTAGGCAGACGTGACCCACCGTGTAGCATGCCCTATGCGGTTCGCCCGCTGAGCAAACATGCCCCACCTGCGACCTACCACTTGAAACACTTTTATATTTTCTTATTTGGCTCAGTACTATGGTCCAGAGCCTACCTGCACCTCACCCTACACCATTTTCCCTTCATCTAGCTCATCCACCTTCACTTGAACTCTCCCTTTTGATGTTTGAACTTATTGAATGATGTCTTTCTTCCACCCATGTGTCATCCACTTATAAACTTTTCCATGGATGTAATGTGGGTCGGCATGCCCATGCTGACCTCTCAACTTGGCCATCACACCCCATATTCATGTTGGCTTGCCCCCATACAATGGCTCGTCAGGTCCACTTACCCAACTGTGCGCCATTTAAGCTCACCATCGCAAATCTCCATATTTAGCCAAATTTTCATCTCTTCGGTTTTTCGACCCTCCGTTTTGGCTCGTTGCAACTCGAGTCTCAGACACATTTAACCGACCACCCAACTCGTCGCACACCAACTCATCCCATCATTGCAAACTTTCATCGCAACCGACTTGCCCGCTCACCAACTCGTCACACGGGCTTGTCACCCACCGACTCATCACACGACTCATGGGTGTGTCATACTCCCCCACTCTAAATGGTTGTCATCCTTAATAACACCATCATACAACATCGAAAAGTATCGCTAGATCCAACATCCAAAATGTCTAGGCTACCCACATTTTCTCCTCCATCGCACAAACCGTCAAGGTTCATGACTCCATGAATAGGAAGGTCTCGTCAATCCATGATCATCAACCACCTCTGTCACAAATCCACATGTTGCCCCACCGTGGAAGGTTGGCCCCTCCAACTCAAGCTACATGCTGCCACTGCAACATATATCGTGTCGACCTCATCATGTATCATCATCATGTGAACTGTTGCCATGATACTCCGACCCAACTCTAACATAACTCTATACACTGATATCCCCCATGACTTGAACTAGTCCGGTAGCTAATCTAATTCTCATGCTCAAACAATGTGAATGCACCTCCTCATGCCATCATCAGTTGTTTCTCATAGCATTCTGTCACAACATCAACTCGATCAAGAATCCATCCCATCTCCATCAAAATGTAAGTAAGCCATGGCCAGGTCCATGAAGTAATCTCCATCTCATATGGAACATGTTTTCCATGATGTTGGTGTCAATGTGTTGCATGTCAATCACCCTCATCTATCCCAGAATCATCATCCATATGTGCATGTAAGATCCATCTCCCCAAAATGAAGAGATCCTCTCATCAAACTGACTCTCAATGTGCCACATCCAGGTCCATGATGCAACCTCCACCACATTTGTAATGTGCCATACCTCAAGTATGCCAAAGAAACAAGTACACACCTACCTCATCATCCATGTGTTGTACATGGTCATAAACCAATCAGCCTCCATGTACCAAAAGTGGTCAAGTCTTAGCTCAACCCATGCCCAAGTGTTGCCACCAAGGCATCATCATCTCTACAACACCATCAACTCCAAAGTGTCTCATCTTGATCATCCCCATCAAGTCACTCTCCCAAGCACACCCATAAATGTGGTCAAAAGTATGCACCCCATACTGCATCAAAGTCAGGTACACCACTAACCTTAGTTCATCAATGCATCAGATCCTCCAAGCCCAGTGTAATATGAAGTCTCCAATGGCTGCAAGAATCTCATGTCATCATGAGCTCCATGAATCATATCCATCCAACATCTTAGCAAGCATACATGTCTCAACCTCAAAGGTCACTACAAGATGCCTCATCTCTCCATGTAGTAGGAATGTTGTCATAGAGTGCTCACAAATCCAATCAGTCCATGGCCTTGTTGTACAAAAGTGCACAACATCTCCATCAGCTCATAAGTAAAATGTATCCATGTCACATTAGTAAATCTATCTACACAACATCACTTCCTTGGCACTCCTCATTGGATGCCCATAAGTGACATATCTACAAGTGCACCTACATAATGTCCCTGCATAGTGGCTGCCATGCTCCATCTATCCAACTCGATGTCCATGACTTAATTTTCCCATGTTGTCTAACTAAGTAGACCCATAACAACATTGGTCATCCCATCTTAGTCTTCAATCAAGTCTAGTGCACTCAGTCACCCAAGCCATATATATCATCAAGTCAAATCACATAGGTCCCTTCCATCATCGATCCCCCACTAAAGGGTCCACCAAGATTGCCTCTTGGTCTCGGTCATGAAGAGGTCCACCCAAGTATCATTAGAACTCAAGTGTGTTCCCTTTCTCCTATATGTCCATGAGTCAAGCTAAAGCATGACCCATGCTCCGCAATGATCATCATGTTCCTCCCTTGTCATAAGCATTTTCACCCCCTGCCATGAGGTAACAAATTGCTCCAAAAATCCCTATAACAATCAATGTTTCTTGCTTCTCCACACAAGGTCTCATTGTAGACATCCATGGTAAGGTTGTCATCGCATCGACAAACTGTCTTTTCCATTTGCTACATATGGCCCATCCACCAAAATCTCCAATGAAACACAAGTAAAAATAGGAATACTTACTTCATCATGAGGCTCCTCCATGTGAGTATCCTCATCCACCAATGTCTGCATAATGTATGATCTTGGTCCAACTTGAGCAATTGGAAGTGCCTCAAGTTCTTCCTCCATCGTTGTCACATTTGCAACATCTTCATACATCACGACTTCCTCTTCTTCATCATCGCAATCCGCAACTACACCCTGCTCCATTTCCCAACTGAGTCAAAGAAGTTCGTCTTCAACATTTTTTTTCCAAGACTTCAAGTTCATCTCGAATCCGTGGATTCTCTCCTATCATCAGCTTCAACCTGTATAAGGTAAGCAAGAGCCTCCCTTGGCATTCTTCCCAACTTGTCATGTCTTGTTGTTTAGCTTGGCCCAAGCACAAGGCTTCACCTTTGCTAAACCTGTCACAAAGTGTAGTAGTAACACTTCAACCTGCAAACCTCGATTCTATGAATCAAGCCTCTGCTCCTTGTCATGAAGTGCAATGAGATCATCTTCAACTCGTTCTCTGAATCAGGCCTCTGATACCACTTGTCACGAAGTGTAAGTGTATCATCTTTTCTTCGATCAAAGGACTATGGATCTGATACCACTTGAAACGCCCTTATCCTAGCGGTAATATTTCAACAGCACATAGGCAGGTGTAGCACTGCTACCTGATTTCTTTTCACTAATACTCTCAAGTACGAACTACGCCTAACATTCAACACTTAGATTATTTTTCCACTTTTTACTAAGCATTCATCCTTTTAACACAGCGAAAAATACATTCATCATCATTATCATTTATAAACATATGCACACCGGATACAATCTCTAATGGGAAGGGAAACTCCCTTATAGTCTGCCCAAACAATGATAATAACAATCTTTTACAAGTAGATATACATTTACAACCTTTGTGAGGGAACCCCAAGTTCCACCTCTCCAATTCTGTCAAAACATAATAGTTCGGCTTTATTGTTAAACGGTGCCCAACTGTCATTCAAGAGTGCCCACCCCTGCTGGGACAGGTCACCCGTAGCTCGTCAGCACACAATCGGTTCACCTATACAGCTCGTTTGACTCTTGTCCTCAGTGTGTCGCCTTTCCCACGGCTATCCGCAACTCGACCTCAGATCTCGGTGCCCGTCCACATTGCAGACCTGTCACACTACAGCTAACCGTCGTAACTCGTTGGATCAGGAAGGGTCACCCCTCCGTGAACTCATGCCCTCCGTGGTTCACGCACTGAGCAGATGTGCCCCACAGTGCAGCGACGCCCTACGTGGTTCGCCCGCTCGACAAACATGCCCCACCTGCGACTTGCCACCCAAAATACTTTTTTTTTTCTTCTTCGGCTTGTCGCTATGGTCCAAAGCCCACCTTCACCTCACCCTACGTCGTTCAACCTTCCTCTAGCTCGTTCACCTTCACTTGAACTCACCCTTTGGATGTTTGAACTTGTTGAATGATCTCTTTCTTCCACCCATGTGTCCTCCACTTATAAACTTCACCATGGATGTAATGTGGGTCGGCCTACCTAGGCCAACCTCTCAACTTGGCCATCACACCCCATCTTCACGTCAGCTCACCCCCATACAATGGCTCGTCAGGTCCACTTACCCAACCATGCACCATAAAAGCTCACCATTGGAAATCTCCATACTTAGCCAAATTTTCATCTCTTCGGTTTTTTGACTATCCATGTTGGCTCATTGCAACTCGTGTCTCGGGCACGTTTAACTGACTGCCCAACTCATCGCACACCAACTTGTCCCATTGTCACAAACTTTCATCGCAACCCACTCACCCGCTCACCAACTCGTTACACTAGCTTGTCTCCCACCGACTCGTTTTACACTAGCTTTTCACATTTAACCAAGGGTGCGTCACCCCAACTCATTGCACGTCGCAAGCACGACTCATGGGCATGACACAAACTCTCCTAGATGTTGACAATGTTATCTAGCCTCCTCTCTGGAAAACCTCACGCCAAATCTCCACTTTCTAAGCACCACCAATGAACTTGACCTCCTCTCCACTACGTCCCCCAGTAATACTCACAACTTGGAAGGGAATGCTACTATTGGGAATCACAATGTGATCCTCCTCCTGAATAAATGAAGAAAACCTTCCTATGGTGGCACTCAAAATTCCCCAAAGAAAGGGTGATCTCTTCGCCTGAAGAACTCATGCTAAACAGACAGTGACTCACCTAAGTAGCTCATGCAACCAATGATAAATTGATATACTCCAATAAGATGATTGAAATGAGAGCTACCTTTCTTATATAGATTTCGTGGAGCACTTTTCCCTCCAATTTTACCTCCATCATGGGCCCTCACTTAACCACCTTCATGCAAACCGAACTAGGAAGTGTGTCTTTCCCTAGTGTGGGTGGCTCCCATGTGTAATTTAACCACATAAAAATAACTTCTCCTAAGTCTAATATCCTAATAAAAAGTGAATGGGCCCCATCACCTCTAAAATCGGCCCCAAAATATAGAAATTAATAATTTTATATAGAAGAGGAATGACCTGTTATAGAGTTTTACGAACCCAACATTTTGGACTACCATGTGAGTCCATCATCAGGGGATGTGACAACAGATATTCTAGAGATATTCATGATGTATCTAAGTTATATATATACGTTATGAAGGAGTTAATTTAAGAAATTAGATCAGCCAATAATAAGTTAGGAAGGGACATTCCAAACTATGTTAACTATGTGATGATGTTAACTATGGTCAATCATGTCATATTTATTATCTACGACCAATCATGTCACCTTTTTTAACCACGATTGATTATTTTATCATGGTTGACTCTTTGATTGATTATGGATGAACATGGTTTGAATTTTATTTGCCCATACTTCACCATACTTTTCTATGATATATTATGGTTTCCCATGTTGATAATGGTTAACCATGTCCAACCATTGAGATCTTGGTTGACCATATTCAACCATTCTAACCATGGTTTACCTTCACTGGGAAGCAAGACTAGGTAGAGCAAGGGGTTTTATAGGTTGACTAGGTTGTCCAAAGATGATTAGGTGCTCAAAAATTTGCTCAAAATTTAAAGTTGTCATATCGGTGTGGAACTTGAATGACCGCGTAGTGATCGTAATTCTGAATCTGGTGTAACTCGTTCCATGTGAAACGGACTCCGTATGCTCTTAGAAAAATGTTCTATTCACTTTTCCAAATAGGAGAATTTAAAAAAAAATGCAGTCAGCCTAGTCAACAATCCATACTGTTGATGTGTCGCTGACTTGGCATGCCTACGTGGTAATTTTACTATGCATATGACTGAGTTCCTTCGACCAATAAGGTGGTGCCAAGTGTCAAGATGATTTTTGGTCCGTTGGTGTTGAAGTGTCAGTTTCTGGTTGGTGGGTTGGTGGCCAACCACAGGATGCCATGTGGCCCAACTAGAAGCCACCACATGGCAGCCTGAGGGCCACCAAAAATTGGTTAAGGGGTCGAGTGGACTGGGCAAGGATTGAACACCAGACCTCTGCCCAACAAACAATATCATCTACCACTGCACTATTATTGGTTCTTATTAAAACATAGCGTAAAGGTTTTATTTATGGAGTTATGGAGCCGCCAGTGGGGCCAATTGCTAGGCCTCCGCCCGACGATCCCCAAACAGTTGCATGTAAATTCCGTGGGTGCGGTAACTGTGAGGCCTCCGCCCAGCGGTCCGTAAACTTCTAATATGAATGTGTCGTGTTTAACCTTTTGGCACGTGGTTAGAAGGGGGGGGTAGCTCTTGGTGTTGGGTTTTGTTATATTATTTCCATGACTAGCCCACATAGTTAACTGGGGGCTTAGAGGGGGGGGTGAAGCCTGCCTTCATTGCGCTGATTGTGTAGCCAGAGGGGGGGGATCGCAGGGGGTTTGAGGTGTACCTGTAACACCACTTTGTGCGGTCCGGGGCAGCGCCTTGGAAAATTTTGGTTTTGGACCCTATGTTAGGTTGGGCGGACCCACCGATGGTTTTGTGCATGATTTTTGCACATGTTTTTTGGACGCGATGGTTTTCAGTCCATGGTATTGGACGCGATGGTTTTTGGTACAAGGTATTGGATGCTTTGGCATGTATAAATATATCTTATAACATTGAAAGGAACATAATGAAAAATCGAGCTGGTAGTCTCGGTTTTGGTATCCAGGGGAAAATCTTTGTGTATATGTGTTTTATGTGTTATGATCTTGCATTGTTTATTTTCTATGTTTTAGAATTCATATGCAGGTAATTTTTGTATGGGGTTAAAACCTACATTTGGTAACAGAGCAATTTTGTCTTTAAGGGGATGCCTTTGTTGCTGAGGGGTTTCGCTTGGGCCTGTGGTAGACCCTGTTCAGTGGGAGATCTGCGAGATCGGTTATGGTGGTGAAAGAAGATGTCGAGCAGTGGAAAGATACAGATCGAGAAATTTAATGGTCAGATTTTTGAGTTGTGGAAACTCAAGATGGAGGATCTGTTGATGGATAAATATCAGTGGATCATGGTAGATCCAGGTACTAAACCAACGGGAGTATCCGATGAAGAATGGAAGAAGTTGGATCAGAAGGCAAAGAGCACAATACGATTGTGTGTCTCAGATTCAGTATTGCTGAATGTATCAGGGGAAGCTACGACAAAGGATCTGTGGGACAAGTTAGGGACTTTGTACCAATCTAAGTCTCTGGTGAATAAACTATTCCTGTGGAAAACGCTGTATAACCTAAGGATGAAAGATGGAGACTCAGTGACAGAGCATCTGAACGCATTTAATACTGTGGTAAGTCAATTAGCATCTGTTGATATTAAAATTTCAGATGAAGATAACTGCATCAGTTTGTTGTGTTCTCTACAACATTCATGGGATAGTCCGGTTATTGCAATAGATAGCAATGCAACTGCCTTGCAATTTGATGAAATAGTCTCAACCATGCTGACGGAGGAGATGAGACGGAAAAATATGGAGAGCTAGAATGTTGATGCCTTGTCTATACGAGGATGGTCCCAGAACAGAAACAAAAATAAGTCATCGAGTAGGAGATCTAAATCTCCAGGAAAACCTACAAAGGTGGTGTGCTGGAAATGCGGAAAGGAAGGGCACTACAAAAAGAAGTGTAAATCTAAAGCTCTTGATAAAGGAAAGGGATCTGATGATGCTCCTTCTGTAGAGGCGAAAACCACCTCAGATGAAGGTGGGGATGTGTACTTGGCTTCTTCAAGTACACATGTAGATCATGAGGCATGGTTAATTGACTCAGGGCATCCTTTCACTTCACTCCCCATAGAGAGTGGTTCTGCGAGTATGAGAAATACGATGGTGGTGATGTCTTCTTACGAGATGATAGGAAGGCTAGAATCATTGGTCGCAGAAAAGTAAAGTTGAAGCTGCAAGGTGGAAGGGTTAGAACACTTCCGGTGTTCTACATATTCCTGCATTAGCCAGAAATCTGATTTATGTAAGCAAGTTGGATGATGCGGGTGTAAAAATAGTGTCGAGAAGGATACCTGCAAAATGGTTTGAGGAGCACTGTTATTGATGCAAGGAGTTCGAATTGGAACTTTGTACAAGCTGCAAGGTAGCATTGTTATTGATGGGTGCAACAGTTCTGTGGTTCCTGAAAGTGGTGCAGAAAATCTAGTGGTCTCTGGAGAGAAGACCATGTTGTGGCATGAAAGGTTTGGACATATTGGAGATAAGGGCCTTCGAATACTTCATGGTAAAGGTATGGTAGAAGGTATGAGCAATGGCTCTCTAGATTTTGATTTCTGTGAAAATTGTGTATATGAGAAGCAGAATCGGGTGAGTTTCCCCTCTGGTAGTAAGAGGGCGAAATAGATATTATAACTTGTGCACAGTGATGTGTTTGGACCTGTGAAGGTTCCATCACTGGGTAAGTCTGTGTACTATGTATCATTTATAGATGACTTCTCAAGGAATACATGGATATATTTCCTTAAGAAGAAATCTGAAGTCTTTGACAGGTTAAAAGAATTTAAGGCTCTGGTGGAAAATCAGAAGAGAAGAAGATAAAGGTACTGAGGACAGATAATGGTGGAGAATTCTGCAGTAAGGAATTTGAAGAATTCTGTAAGAAGTGTGGTATAGCACGGCAGAAGACTACCCCATATACACCTCAGCAAAATGGAGTCGCAGAAAGAATGAACAAGACGTTGATGGAAAGGGCAAGAAGCATGCTCAGTGGTGCCGGGTTAGAACAGGAATTCTGGGCAGAGGCGGTTGATACTGCATGTTACTTGGTCAACAGGTCACCTTCATCAGCGTTGGAGGATAAGACTCCACAAGAAGTATGGACTGGTAAGAAACCCTCTCTTTCACATCTGAGGGTATTTGGATGTGATGCATATGTACATGTTCCAAAGGAGAAACGAACCAAGTTGGATAGCAAATTTGAAAAGTGCATCTTTATTGGGTATAGGATGGTTTAAAGGGTTATAAGCTTTGGAACCCAGTCACACAAAAGGTTGTGTACAGTCGAGATGTGGTGTTTAGAGAGGTGAAAGATGTTATCAAACATGAAGTCCAACCAAAGGAACCTGTGAAGATAGAGTTTGAACTAGAGAAGATGAAGAGCCACAAACTCCAGCTGTGAGAAGATCAGTTCGAGAAAGAAGGCAGCCAGAAAGGTATAGTCCATCTGCTTTCTGTTCAAATTTTGCTTTGTCTGTTACTGCTGATGATCCCAGAACTGTGAAGGAAGCAGTGGATTCAGAGGATGGAAAACTCTGGAAAGAGGCCATGGTTGATGAAATGGCATCTTTGCACAAAAATGAGGCTTGGGATCTGTTGGAGTTGCTGGCTGGAAGAAACCCATTGGCAGCAAATGGGTGTTCAAGAAGAAGACAAATGCAGAAGGGAAGGTAGAGAAATACAAAGCTCGGT
>APFE030405622.1:41289-56791 GCA_000404065.3 Pinus taeda
ACTCTTAAAGGATAACCTCGTGTTGGCACAGAATAGAATGAAACAACAGGCAGATCAACATCGCAACGAAAGAAGTTTTGATGTAGGTGATTGGGTATTCCTATGGCTACAACCATATAAGAAATCGTCCCTCAAGCAAGCTAAGAAGGATAATAAATTATCACCAAAGTATTATGGTCCATACAAGGTGTTGCAAAAGATTCGTACTATGGCATACAAATTAGAGCTTCCAGCAGCTTCTCGATTGCACCCAGTTTTCCATGTTTCATGTTTAAATAAGGTTATAGGCGATAAGCTCCCAGTTCAAACAATATTGCCAAAACTTGACGAGGAAGGAAAAATTATATTGGAACTAGAAGCAGTCACGAAAACAAGAACTCGACAGCTACGAAATCGATCAATTTCAGAGTATCTTATCAAGTGGAAAAACTTATCTGCTGAAGATTCCACATGGGAGGATGAGAATTTTATACAGAAGCATCCAAAACTACTCAAGCGTTGAGGACAACACTTTTTTGAAGGAGAGGGGCATGTTGGGTCCCTATAATACTAGTGATTACCCCATTACTATTTTAATTGTACCCCTTATTAATATTGTTGTGCCCCTATTATCCATATTGTTATTATTGTGCCCCATAGAATCCCTCTAATGTTATTTTTGTGCCTTTATATTATTATTGTTAGGTCGGCTGGGTTATATTGTGACTCCTTAGACTCCTATATATAGAAATGAGGTTTTGTAATTTGAATCATCAAAGAATAATTTATTGGTGTAATGTAAAGGAGGTTTCCCCCTCGAAGAATCTGAATTATAAGGAGTTGATCTATCTTTTATATCTTTTTGTGAGTTGGTTTCATAACACCTCTAAAATTTGATGATATAATCTAATCTTATTTTATTATTTGCACTATTATTTTATAGTATTCCTTAGGAGGCCCATTTTAGACCTCAAAATTTCTCTAATGAATAAATTCTCTTTTGTTTCTTGTAATGTGATTTGAACATCTATAGTCTATATACCACTAGTCATCTATTTTTTGAGTACACAATACTAGATTGCAATTCTCATTTCTTTCTTCTTTATTTTTCCTTTAAAAACTACATGATGAGAGCCTTATTGGGGGATTAATTATTTTACCTTAACTCTAATAGGAATCATCAGAGAAATCAAATCTCAGTTGATTCATTACTCTAATTAAAATCCTTCCTTTGTTTGCATTTTGGTTATTACCATTCTCAATATGTTTTTGGCTTACTTGACATTGAGAACAAAGTGTAAATACATACTCTTATATATTTTTATGCCTCTTTTATTATAAAATATTAGTTATTTCTTATATTTTCTCTTTCTGAAAGGGAGATTTGATCTTACCATATTTACGTTTAGTTGCTTTGTGCCCATAATTGTTACATATGTAGAATTCAACCAGATCTAAGAAAGGGGAAAAGGAGTTGTGATTATTGACATCATTCCTACCATAATATCCATTAATTGATATATTATATGCTCTCTTGCTGCTACTACTCAACATATTCTAATTTCTTACATAATATCTACAATCTATTGCATTATGTCTAAAATTAGTGCAAGAACATCAATAGCCATAGAAAAGGTTTTGATACCTAGGGGTACTTTTCCTTTGAGAGGGGAAGATTCTAATTCTTTGATGAATTTGTCTTTGAGGGGGATAAACTCTCTACTAATTTTTCACTCATTCTCTACAACGTTTCAAATTGTTGTTATGATCTTTCCTTTGTTGTTGCTTATAGTTGTCTTTTTATTTTTTTTGTTGCTACTTATCCTTACGATTTTTATATAATTTCCTTTGATATTGTTGATTTTATTTGGTTGTGTTGTTTTTATATCCTGTAACTACTTCAACAGGTTTTATTTATTCTTTATCTTCAACCTTGTTAAGGATTGATTCTCCTTCACAACCTAGCCCAGTATTGATCTTTGGAGACCTTTGAATGTTGAGAATGTCGTTTAGAATTTTAGATCCTTCAATAATCCTTAAGTTCGGATCAATCTTAGCTTTTTATTTTTATAGATCTATCCTTTGTTGGAAATAATACTAAGAGGGGGGGTGAATCAGTATTATCAAGTCAATTATTTTTCAACTCATATACAGATTTGTATACGCTACTTTAGTTAGATCAACCAACGTATATACACAACTTCGGTTAATTAAAACAACGTATAACTCACAGACTTGTAATTTAATTATTCTTCAGATGTTAATCTTAAATTTGTGTGTCATAACCATATAGACATCAATCAGGAACAGAAAAATAGTGCAAACAGTCACACACAAGAACACAAGATATAAGGTGGAAACCCAATGTGGGTGAAAACCACCTGCTACAATTTGTCTTTATCTTCTTTCAAATAGAAACTTCTTTTTACAATGATTTTGTACTGGTTCAGTCTTATACCAGTATGCAAGCTGCTACCTACAGAAGGCTACAACCTTCTCTCATTCTCCAGCTTCACCTGGAAGGGAGCTATAACCCCCTTTAGCTCTTGTACTAGCTGAGGTACTAGTACGCAGGCTGCTACCTGCAGAAGGCTACAACCTTCTCTTTTCTTCCAGGGACCACGTTTCATAAATTTTTAGACTGGATCCATGAATAACATCAATGAAATATCAAGTATATCTACATCAATCAATCTCCTTTGTACCAACCAATATAGAATCAACCAAATACTTCTCAGAATGTTGTAACCAGAAAATAGTGACAATAACCAAACACTAATTCTGAACCCAGAACACTGCAGCAATAAACAGAAGCAGCTAAAGCATATTTGATAAAACGTACGCTACTTCACCATGTAGAAACCTACGTACATACGCATATGTATCAATGCCAACCAGTGTATGCGCTTTCCTCAGTTGCCGAACCTGCGTGTATATGCGCCTATGCCGCACCAAACCTGCGTATAGATCTATAAAAGATAGTTTACCCTTTTACTTAATTAGACATCAGTTATACCCAGATTATCAGATTTATAGATCTAATCATGCGCCAATTATAACAAATCAAAGGTTACAAAGATACTACTATTCAAGTCATAAAATCTTGATCCATCAATAGAACTGATCCATCTTTTAGCGCTCAGGTTCCTCCTTGGTTCAGATCTAGCAATGCACCATACACCAATCACTAGTATTCCAGATCTAGCTCCTCTTCAAATATTCAAAACTTAGTCCATGCCCTTGCCAAATGATCTTCTTCCCTTTTTATAGTCCTAGGTCTTACTCAAACCATGGTCAAAAACCATTATAGAATCAATACGAGGGACCCAATACTTGGGTTCAACACTTTGGAGGTAATACTTGATGAGCCCCAAAAATGGATAATTATATGGGCTCATTCAGCCTCCTAATTCGACTTAATCCACCATTCTCATTATTTTATTGTATGTTTTTTATTATATTTATGCTAATAGAGTGAATTGGGTTAGTCATTATGCCAACAAGTCTAATGTGTGCTTTATGCAGTCCTTTTGGTCAATTTGAAGACAAAATCAAAGGTTTAAATGAGCACTTGGCAGCCAAATTTGTGGAGAGGATTTGTAGGAAGGTGTCCCCTTCATTTATGGGCACTTACCTTGAATTATCCACCATCAGCTCAGAGTTCAAGGGCCACCAAATCGATTATCACAAGGGCAGCCGAGCAAGGGCTAGTAAAGTTGCTATTAACTACAAGTTTTGGCAGTCGAGTCCCTAAAGTTTAGGAGGATTGTTGGGGTCCTCAATTTGTATAAATAAGAAGGCTTGGGGCCTCATTTCAGTTAGTCACTTTGTAGGTAGAATTTAGCTAGTTTGTAGTTCGATTTTAGTCATTTTTTAGTCAGTATGTTAGCACTCTAGTGCTGCTCTGTTTTTGTTCATTTGTGGAGCCTTTGCTGTAAACATTTCTGTGATATGGTTATTTTCTGAATAATGGAGATCAGTTGCATTTTTCCTCAGTTCTGAGCTTATTTTTAGGAGCCTATAGCTCTTGGGGTTGAGCCCAACCCAAGTGCCAGGACCCCATCTGTGCATTGTTATATGTTTTTTCTGTTGTCTTTAATTAATTTCTGCTAGTAGGTTACAATCTTGTTTAGTTATTTAGTTCATTTTTGATGATAGAAATAGTTTTTCATGTTCAAATTGATTTGATAGGTTAATAACAGAGAAGATATTCAGAAAAAGGCTATCAAGCACCTCTGATCTCACCTCTCCCTTAGTGGGACCATGAGCTGGGACCAAGGTGTCCTTGCTGCCACCAAAAACACTGTTTTTGCTTCCTCATTAAATTTCTAGTGTTAGATTCTTAGTTGTAAAAGTTGGTACCATATGTGATTTCATACTTAGGTCCATTCTTACTTGGCTTCCACAGTTTTTTTACATGATTTTCTTCCAATAAACTTTTGTTCATCTTTCTTTGCGGATGTCTAGGTCAAATTAGGTTAAAACAGTTAGATCTTTGGTTTTCTTAGTCTTTGTTGGTTAGTTTTGAAAAATCATGTGCAAAGCACTTGTGAAACCTCCTCTCCTACCCTTACCCCATCCATGCAACCTGCTTCGTCCCCAACTTAGATTCTTGCCTCTCATTTGCTACGTTTTCTCCCTTTGCCCTAGTTTCTACATTCTTGTGCATAATTGCTCCCTCCGTCCTCAAACAAATCCAATCGCTCCTCAGCTCCATCCACCAAGTCCTGGACCTCCTCACACCCTTATCTCACCTCCATACCCACTCCTTCACCTTTCTCCATCCATCCATCCTCCAAAATCCCCTTTCTGAACATCTTGTAGAAAATTACAGAACATCCTGTAGAACCCCTGCAGACTTCCTGTAGAAGCTCACGAAAGCAGTTTCTTGAGATCCGATCACTGCGAAACTCTCTGGAAGGGTGCTAGGGACCCCTTAGGCCCTCTTCTAACCTTCCCAACCTCCATCAAGTATTTCCTTTCGCCAATCCACCTCTGCACAGTCAAAAATAGTTAAAGCACATGCACAATAATTCTGCCAACTTACTCAAAAATACAAAAAGATGTTTCTTTTCAGATTTCACTTTAGAAGTAGCTTAGTCACATACATTTTACCTTTCTAAGAGTCAATGGAATTCCTTTCTGTAACTTTCATCATTTTTCTTGCACCAGTAGGATTAGTCGGTAAAACTAGGGTTTGCTAAGGTTTGCATTTCCTTTCCGCTTTCAGTTTCTTTCTGCAAGTAGATTAGCCTCCTTTGAGTTAGCTTTCATCCATCAATTAAAAAGATTCTTCTAAGAACTCATAGAAGTTGGCTTAAGATCCTAGCGGACTTGTGCCAGCTGATCAAGTGATAGCTGCGGCAAGAGTTAGTACTTGTGCATACATCACCATCGCTTCCAAGTTTGTTACGAACTGCCGGGTTAATAAAATTAAAGAAGGGAGTCCCAGGAGTTGCAGCATTATTGCTGCAATACTGGGGCCCACCATCTTTTTGGCACCGTTACCGGGGAAGCGTCAGAGTATTGGTGATTGTTGCTTTTCTTCTATTTTCCACTACAACCTTCTGCTAAGTAGTTTATTTCATTTCCATTCTGCAATTTCATTTCCGCAAAAGTAGATTAGACATTTCCTGCTTTCATTTCATTTCAGCAAGTGTAGATTAGATATTTCCTGCTTCATAGATTATCATTTCAATTCCGTAATTTCAAATTCCGCAAAGCGTAGATTAGCATTCAATTCCGCAATTTCAATTCTGCAAGCATAGATATAGCAATTTCTTTCTGCAATTTCATTCTGCAAAGTAACTTAAGATTTCATTTTTGCAATTTTCATTTGAGCAAAAGATTAAGTCCTTCCTTGCTTTCATTTCAATTCTACATTTTCATTTCAGCAAAATAGTTTAGTTGTAGTTACATCTATTTTAGTTTTGTAGGTACAAGCAAAAAAAAGAAGAATAAAAAATCAAACAAAAAAGATTTCCTTTCATGCCTTGTAGGAGTAGAGATAATTCAAAAAAATGATTGCACAACACCCCCACTGCTTCACATAGCCCACCCTCTCTCTTCTTCGATGGTTGTGATTAAAGAACCCTTAGGTGGACAACAAGACATATTTGAAGAACCTCAAGGGAAGAAGAAGAAGAAAACATTCTTCTGGAGCAAATGGCTGAAAATAGAAATGTTGGGAGCAGTACCTTTTCTTCCAACTCATCCCTTTATGTTGGAAAAGGTGAATATGAAAATATGCTGGAAAATTTCAAGAGTGATATGAGGCAGTTTCTTGCCATGCAATTGGATACCTTGCAGATCCAAAGGAAGCAAGAGGAAGCCAAGAGGGCTTTGGCCATCCTTTGTCCCAGGTGCACTAGAAAGCATCCTAGGAACGAATGTCCATTGTACTCCATAAAAGTGTGTTTTGCCTGTGAAGAATACCATCCTATGAATTAGTGCCCTTCCTTGCCTAGAATTAAAGCTACATATCAGAGGGCCAAAGGAGCCACTGAACCACTCTACTATATGAACCAAAGGAGGCCACATGGACCCATACCCTACCAGCAGGGAATGCAAGGGACATCCCAGACCTATTACGACCCCTATCAAGCCACTTCCATGCCTTCTTGGGGTCCCCCTGCTCATTCTTACTAGTCCACACCCCCTCCTTGGTTGCATCCTCCTCAATACCATGCTTCTCTAGTTTCTCATTCATTTCACTCTTATGCTTAGCCACAGCCTCAGTGGAATGCACCTCATCAGGGGTGGAGGCCCCAGTACAACTCTCCTCTCGCTCATTTGCCTCCACCACCTACCCAACCACAACCCCATCCACATCCATCTCAAATATACACCCCCACTCAACTACCCATACCACCATTTCCAAACCCGCACATTAAATAGCTCAACCCAATTGCAAAGCTAAGGTACAACATGTCTAAATGACTCCTCTTGAGCTCAATGATCTTCACCATAGCTTAGGAAGAGTATTGCAAAAAAGAGATTATCTTGAAAGCATTGAAGGACCATATCCAGCAAAAGAAGATTTAAAAGAGGAGATCAAAGGACCATGGGCTGCACTAGATGAAGAGAAGACATCATAATCAGAGATCGAGAGAACTCCCTCATGGTTACCATCAAATCCTCTATGTATGTAAGAGAAAACTCAGCAAAAAGAGGAAGATGTGAAGGTCATGATAGAAGAAGATATGGAGAATGGTCCAGATCAGCAAAAGGACCAAGCATATCAGAGCTATATTGAAATATGGTTCTAGACAGTCACTAAGTTGTAGTAGTACTCTCTTCCTCAGCTATGTTTGATCACTTCAAAGACAAATCATTTGGTCTTTGAAATCTAGATACTTGTCAAAGCATGCATTTCAATCCTCCACATCATTTTTTCTATCATCTCGATGTGCACATGGCTCCATTGGAAGTATTCTTATACTTGAAAATAATTTTGTTTTTCAAGTAGGGTAGGGTAGAAAAAAAAAGAGAAAAAAGAGAAAAAAATGAAAATAAGAGGAAAATAAAAATCTAAGGTGAAAACCTCCTCGGAGGTGCCTCAGATAGGCTCATTGATTGAAAACCTCCATGAGGTGGTCAATGGGTTGGAAAAAAGAAAAAATAAAAAGAGAATCAGATCCTTGGGTGAAAACCTCCCTTGGAGGCACCCAGGGCAAGCAATTAGGGTGAAAACCTCCATGAGGCGCCCTAGTTGTTTTCAAAAAATAAAATAAAAGAAACAGGCCTAATCTCTATAAAAGAATTGCAGATTGCAGGGAACACATTGCAGGTAAGGAGGGTCATGAAAAATGAGGATAGGGGTCTGTACCAGGCTACAGGACATCCCTACAGACACTCCCTCCATGGCCACTTGCCTTTCCTAGGATTTGATCACATTCAGGTCGAGATTCCACCTTCTACAGGAAGTTCTGTATTTCTACAAGAAACATCCTGTAGAACCTTCGGGCAAGTCAAATTCGATTTTGGAGGGGCATATGAAGGTTGGAATCTATTTTTTAGGCCTGCAGCCACCCCTATTTCCATCCCTCACCCTTCTCCATCATTGTTTCCACCTCATTGTGCTTCTTTTATGAAAACTGTGTTTTCTACAGGAAGTTCCTGTAGAAATTACAGAAGGCTGGAAATGGATTTCGAAAAGGCAGTTTGGTGAACATGATAGCTTCCTAAAGGGTTCATAAGTCCTCCTACATTCTTCAAACTCCTCCTCCATCATTTCCATGCCTGCATCACAACCCAAGCTCATTTTTTCTTACCACGCAAAAAACTGTGGAATGCTTGGAAGCAAAAATACATACAACAGAAATTTGTTTTTTCCCTCACATGAAAACCGTGCATCCATTTACAAAACCGTTTTACAAGGAGTTGTACAGGGATGATGGCAACATGCCCAAGCAGTTTCAGCCAATTTCGGTGCACGATTTCGAAGGAATCAACCTCCATCACCTTCAGTCATTTTTGCATTTTCTCCATATCCATGCATCCGTTTCAAAACCTGTTTCATGGGGAGATGCATATGGGTGATAGTCACCTACCTAAGCAGTTTTAGCCGATTCTGATGCACAGTTTCCGAGAAATTGACTTTTGTAATCTTGAGTATTTTTCCAATTTTTATGAAATCTGTGCATCCATTGACCACCATTTCGCTATGGAAGGTGTATAACGATGATAGAAGCATGCTCAGAAAGTTTTAGGTCAATTTGATCTATCGTTCGTGAGAAATGGAGAAAACAAGTTGTTGTCTTGTGAAAATTCAGCATCAACAGCTTGAGGGTGCATATTGGAATGTGGAAACAAATTCCCGCAGCTTAGATCCACCCAGAGGATACCTGCACAAGAAAAATAGCCATGAATCAACAACTAAGCCATCATGCAACCACGAAATATGAGAATGCAACAACAAAAAGGACGCAGTAGCACGTCGACTTACATGTATGTGTCTAAACCAGTTCCTCTATTTGCATCAATATAATTCGAAATTGCATAAACGAATGAAATGATGGGATTAAGCCAGGAAGCTAGAAAAGTTAACCTGACAGTGCCTTGTCCAGTTTGCTAGCGCTCAGCCAGAAATCATGCAGCATACGTGTACAGTTAACTCACGTGAAATTAAAAAAAAAAGGAGTGTTGGCCGTTTGAACTCCAGTGCAATTGATCAAGAAGAGAACATACAATTCATAATATCACTGCAGTCTGCATGTGGCCACATACACCTGGCCACTTCACTCCCTCACCACGAATCATGCCGAAGTTAAAAAATGCTCGGCTGAAACTCACACCACCTGCTATTCATTTGCACTTGCAACGTCCTCAACTGAAGTATGCATCCTCCGCTTCCACCAAATGATTAACTAGTCATCCTCCACTGGTTTTTCTACCTGTCTTGAGATTGTGTTGTGTATCGGGCTCACTCAGAGGTGCGGTAGCATTCTACAGGAACCGGGGGGGTCTTCTACAGGAAGTACGGCACAACTTTCAGAAGCAGGGAAGCCTGGACTTTTCTTCATCAAATTTGGAGTTCTAATAGAGGTAGGCTCGAGACACTCTTCCATGCATGATATATTCCACAAAGGTGATGAATTGAGCTATTTTGAATTGGAGGGTTAGAGACAAGTCTGCCTATGAGTTGAAAATAGTAGTTTGCCTGTGTTGCATGGAATTTCTCAGTCGGTTTTGTGTCAATATTCTCCTCCACAGTTCCTGTTAAAACATTTTTTTTCCTGTAGAAAAGATAAAGCACTGTGAGAGCTAACCTGTGTATGAGGAATTTGAATTTACATGGCTGTATGTATGCTGGGGATGAAAATTGAGCTCTGTGCCCTCTCTGTGGAAACCTAATTCTTCCTTTTATACACGGACAGCCAAGTATTTGGGCAACAAAATCCTTAGAACCAGGGAATTGGTGCAAATTGCAATTTAAACACCCGAGAGATCCTTTCCTGAAGTTCAAAGGAGGAAAACATAAACAACATTCCCTTTTCTAATCAGAGCATAAAGAAAAGCACTCTCACCATGCCAGGGGGATTCATAACTCAACATTATCCATGGTTATCATTTCAGGTTGCTGTGTGAACTTAGACATGGAATTGATTTACCTCCAGAAATGAAACTAAGCATTCCCTATTTTCTTCTTCAGTCACTGGTTGAATATGGGACAAAAATGAATGAAGGGATTCTAGACCAATTGGCTCATCATGGGCTCATCAAACTTTTGGTAAAAGATTCCCTCCACACATACATTGTCCCCCTCTCTGGGGAGATTTATCGAAACATGTCCCGAGATGATGATATTAGAATTATGGCCGAGGGGTTTACCTCATCCAGCAGTGAAGAAAGAGAACACACCGAGACAGGAGAGAAAACTGGTGGTAAAGGAATACAGGGCAAACAAGCACAAGCAGGACAGAAAGAGAAACAGGAAAAGGGCAAAATTGCTGAGCGCAAAGCAGTAGGAGGAACAACGGCACAAACACCCAGGGAAAAACAATTGCAAAGTAGAGAAGAGAGGGCTGAACAAGTCCAACTAAAGAGTGTCACAACCAAGGAAACTACATAGAAATTAAAAGGAAAGACACATCCAGCCAAGCTGACCGAAACAGTTAAAACAGTTTCTACAGGAAGTATGAAAACAGTTTCTACAGGAAGCATGAAAACAACTGACACAGTTTCTACAGGAAGTATAAAAACGGAGTAGCAAAAGGAGAAATCGCCTGAGATTTTGGCTAGGGAGGTAGAAGCTGTGCTTGCTACCTTAAACACATCCCCCAAGCAAAACGGGAAGTGAAAAAGGGAGACCCTCATGTACTTTAAGGCAAGAAGGAGCACACGGATAAAAATGGGCAGAACCAAACCACAGTCAAAAGAGCCAATTACCACTGAGGACGCCACAACTAAACAAAAGGAGGAGTCTCATTCAAAGATAACCATCACCTATGAATGAGGAATCCAAAAATCTTCACTTGGAGAGAGAGAATTCAGATGATGGACTCAAAGATAGCTCTACAGGAAGCTGAGACAGTTCTACAGGAAGTTGAGAATTCTCTACAGGAAACTCAGGCTAAGCTAAGAGAGACCGAGAAATTGGAGGAAAAGGTGGCCAAACAATCACAGGAAGAAGGAAAGACAAGGAAACATCTAATGAACAACAAAGAGAGGACAAGTTGCAGGCTAAGGTTGAGGCGCTAACAAAATTGCTACAAGAAAAGGAGCATAGGCAGTGGGAAGAAGTAGGAAGAAAAACATGGTTTCATGACCAAGAAGAGGACATCACTTCAGAAGCTTGGCATGACAGGGAGGTCACCCAGGCCATCAAAGATGAAGAGATAGATTATTTGCTCAGAGGATTAGCAACACTTTCAGTAGGGGGGTGATGATGAGCCCCAAAAATGGATAATTATATGGGCTCATTCTGCCTCCTAATTCGACTTAATCCACCAATCTCATTAGTTTATTGCATGTTTTTTATTATATTTATGCTAATAGAGTGAATTGGGTTAGTCATTATGCCAATAAGTCTAATGTGTGCTTTATGCAGTGTTTTTGGTTAATTTGTTGACAAAATCAAAGGTTTAAATGAGCACTTGGCAGCCAAATTTGTGGAGAGGATTTGTAGGAAGGTGTCCCCTTCATTTATGGGCCTTTACCTTCAATTATCCACCATCATCTTGGAGTTCAAGGGCCACCAAATCGATTATCACAAGGGCAGCCGAGCAAGGGCTAGTAAAGTTGTTGTTAAATACAAGTTTTGGCAGCTGAGTCCCTAAATTTTTGTATAAATAACAAGGCTTAGGGCCTCATTTCAGCTAGTCACTTTGTAGGTAGAAGTTAGCTAGTTTGTAGTTCGATTTTAGTCATTTTTTAGTCAGTAGGTTAGCAATCTAGTGCTGCTCTGTTTTTGTTCATTTGTGGAGCCTTTGCTGTAAACATTTATGTGATATGGTTATTTTCTGAATAATGGAGATCAGTTGCATTTTGCCTCAGTTCTGAGCTTCTTTTTAGGAGCTTGTAGCTCTTGGGGTTGGGCCCAACCCAAGTGCCAGGACCCCATCTGTGCACTGTTATATGTTTTTTCTGTTGTCTTTAATTAATTTCTGCTAGTAGGTTACAATCTTGTTTAGTTATTTAGTTCATTTTTGATGATAGAAATAGTTTTTCATGTGCAGATTGATTTGATAGGTTAATAACAGAGAAGATATTCAGAAAAAGGCTATCAAGCACCTATTATCTCACCTCTCCCTCAGTGGGACCATGAGCTGGGACCAAGGTGTCCTTGCTACCACCAAAAACATTGTTTTGCTTCCTCATGCAATTTCTAGTGTTAGATTCTTAGTTGTAAAAGTTGGTACTAGTTGTGATTTCATACTTAGGTCCATTCTTTCTTGGCTTCCATATTTTTTTTACATGAGTTCCTGCCAATAAACTTCTGTTCATCTTTCTTTGCAGATGTCTAGGTCAAATTAGGTTAAAACAGTTAGATCTTTGGTTTTCTTAGTCTTTGTTGGTTAGTTTTGAAAAATCACGTGTAGAGCGCCTATGAAACCTCCTCTCCTACCCTTACCCCATCCATGCAACCTTATTTGTCCCCAAATTAGATTCTTGCCTCTCATTTGCTACGTTTTCTCCCTTTGCCCTAGTTTCTACATTCTTGTGCATCATTTCTCCCTCCATCCTCGAACAAATCCAATCGCTCCTCAGCTCCATCCACCAAGTCCTTGACCTCCTCACACCCTTATCTCACCTCCATACCCACTCCTTCACCTTTATCCATCCATCCATCCTACAAAATCCCCTTTCTAAACATCCTGTAGAAAATTACAGAACATCCTGTAGAAATTCCAGAACATCCTGTAGAACCCCTGCAAACTTCCTGTAGAAGTTCACGAAAGCGGTTTCTTGAGATCCGATCACTGCAAAACTCTCTGGAAGGGTGCTAGGGACCCCTTAGGCCCTCTTTTAACCTTCCCAACCTCCTGCAATCATTTCCTTTCGCCAATCCACCTCTGCACAATCAAAAACAGTTAAAGCACATGCACAATAATTCTGCCAACTTACTCAAAAATACAAAAAGATGTTTCTTTTCAGATTTCACTTTAGAAGTAGCTTAGTCACATGCATTTTACATTTCTAAGAGTCAATGGCATTCCTTTCTGTAGCTTTCATCATTTTTCTTGCACCAGTAGGGTTAGTCGGTAAAACTAGGGTTTGCTAGGGTTTGCATTTCCTTTCCGCTTTCAGTTTCTTTCTGCAAGTAGATTAGACTCCTTTGAGTTAGCTTTCATCCATCAGTTAAAAAGCTTCTTCTAAGAGCTCATAGAAGTTGGCTTAAGCTCCTAGCGGACTTGTGCCAGCTGATCAAGTGATAGCCGCGACAAGAGCTTGTACTTGTGCATACAACACCGTTGCTTCCAAGTTTGTTACGAACTACTGGGTTGATAAAATTAAAGAAGGGAGTCCCAGGAGTTGCAGTGTTATTCTTGCAATATTGGGGCCCACCAATACTAAGGACTAAAACCATAGGTTCAAATATGTCAGACTAAATACCATGGACCAAACATAAATTCTCTGACATGTACGTGCTTTTCTTTGCATGAAAGTGCGTGCATACCTATACGCATCTTTTGATCGGTGATATCACGTGTAAACACAAATTTGCTAAGAGGAACCTGCGTATACCTTATTTTCTTCCATTTTGAGTGCCTGAGTTGTGATTTGCCATTTGAGTGAGTTGCCATCAAGGACAACACCTGTGCCATAGAGCCAAACCTATGTCATAATGCCAACAATCTCCCCCTTTGGACTTGATGGCAACCCCAAGTCACTCAAAGTCATTCTCCCCCTTTAGCATCAAGGGCAAAGGGTTATGCTCCCCCTGAGTACATGCTGAATTTTCTACTCTGCTCTGCTATCCAAGCTCCCCCTGACTGTAGGCAAGATCTGCAAGAAGATGTTCTGCAAGAGAAACATGATTTTATACACTATAAATGACCTTCCAACCACCAAAGACTCATACATACATCCATCTTCCAACCAAGTGGTAAATGACTTATCTACCTAATCAAGTGTGGATACTCAAAGAATTTACACATGATAAAGACAAGAACATTACTTCATTCATCTCAGGCATAGTGTGGAAACCAAGATAGGCCATTACATGACCTTGATAAGAAAAGAAATACATGACATAGAGATGAAATATCTATAGCAAGACTAAGATAGTTATCAACAACCAACATCAGCCACATCATTTAGACCAGCAACCACGATTTCGCTCTGCACTTGCTCCTCCTGAGCCCAACAACTGTGAAATTGAACCAAGATCTTCTAAGATAATGCCAACAATGCATTATTAGAAGAATATATGCTCCCCCTGGACCTGAGCCAGATGATTTTTGTTAGACCCATAACAGAATCTTTTCATCCTGATACTGGCTCCGCTACTTTTCTTCAAACCAGCATATATGCAGTTGTACCCATAGAAACCGGCGTATATACGCATATTACCCACCTGAAAATCGCATACAACCATTAATCTCTGAAAACAATCAAGATTCAACAACAAGATGATGCATCAACTACCCCCAGCTTCTATCTGAGGTATTCAAATGTCTCCCTGGGTAGTGGTTTGGTGAGAATATTGGCAACTTGCTCCTTAGATGGAACAAACTCCAATTTGACCTTTTGTTCAAGCACTTGTTCCCGGAGAAAATGATACTTGATAGGTATGTGCTTTGTTTTTTAATGCATTACAGGATTCTTTGAAATACTGATTGCACTTGTATTATCACAAAAAATGGAAATAGGTGGAGTACAAGTGATTTGAAGATCTTGCAATGTTTGCATCATCCAAAGGAGTTGTGTGCAACAAGATGTAGCAGCTACATATTCTGCTTCAGCTGTAGATAATGCAATGGAACTTTCTTTCTTGCTGAACCAAGATACTAATCTAGGACCCATGAAGAATGCACCACCACTAGTGCTTTTCTTGTCATCCACGCTTCCTGCCCAATCTGCATTTGTATATGCATGAAGTGTGAGATCTGTACCTCTAGGATACCATAAGCCATAGTTTTGAGTTCCTTGAAGATATTTGAAAATTCTCTTAACTGCCTAAAGATGAGTTTCCTTTGGATTTTACTGAAACCTTCCAACTATCCCTACTGCATGCATAATGTCTGGTCCGGTACCTGTTAGATAGAGCAAACTACCAACCATGGATATATAGGTTGGTTGATGTACAACTGTTGATTCATCATTTGCGTTGAGGCTGCATCCTGTTATCATAGGGGTACATACTGGTTTCGTATCCTCCATCCCATATTTCTTCAAGATCTACTTGAGATACTTTGTTTGTGATAGAAAATTTCCATCTTTGTTTTGTTGGACTTGTAAACCAAGAAAATATGTGAGCTCACCAAGCAAAGACATTTCAAATTCTTTTTGCATTACCAAGGCAAAGTTTTGACTCATGTCTTCCTCATTGCTACCAAAAATGATATCATCAACATAC
>APFE030405622.1:58371-77221 GCA_000404065.3 Pinus taeda
GATCTGATTCATTTTCAACCAAGGCTTTGAAATATTTGAACTTTTCGAAAGCTTCATCTTTATACTTCATGAGTCCTATCCAACACATCCTTGAAAAGTCATCAATGAACAATATGAAGTACTCTTCTCAATGAACAATATGAAGTGTTCATCATTCTTGCTTAGATAACATTGTTGTTGTCCTTCTTTGAATATGTATAAATTATTTGGAGTTCTTATGCCTTTGATTACTGTTTTTCCTGTATCAAGCTCACGAACAATTCATCAATTTGATCGAAATATTACCTTAGTTCCTTGATCGCACATTTGACTGACACTCAATAGATTATGCTTTAAGCCATCAACATACATAACATTTCCAGCTTTGACCTTCTCTTTCAAACGAACAGAACCTTTACCTTTTATGAATGTTGGGGTGTCATTTCCAAAGGAGACCTTCTTTTCCTTTTCTAAGGCACTATAAGACTAAAGTTTTTCTTTATCACCTGTCATATGTTTCGAGAATCCACTGTTGATGTACTACTCATTATCCTGTCCTTCTGCATATAAGGCTATTCCACATCTTTCTGGTTGTGGTTCTTTATTTCTCCATGTTTTGGGAGTTAATGAAGCTTGCTCCTTTTGAGTTGTTTGCCGAAACCTACTCCTACATTCAGAATCTTCATGACCGAAGTTGTTACAAATAGAACATTCTATTTCATTTTCAAGAGCAGAAAATTTATTGTAGGTTCTTTTCATGATCCCAGTCATACTCCTTTGTTTTTGAGCTTCCCTAGTCATGATGGCTTGTAGGCAACACATTGAGCAGCTTTGTGACCAAAGTTATGACAAGAGAAACATTGGCCATTGAAGAAATTCCTGCGATTATCAAACCTACCAACCAAATGATTGTAGTTTCCATTGACACCCATTCTTGAGGTAAATTGAGAATGATTTACCTGTGGTTGGTTGAAGCTTCTGTTCATCCTTGAAGTATATTGTCCTTGATTTACTTGGTAATCTTTGTTCATTCTTGAAGCAACTAGTCCCTGATTTACCTGGTGATCTACATTATGCTTTTGTTGTCGATTGTTAACCTGTTCACTTCTCCTTGCTGCATCAAGATAACTTTTGGAAGTGGATGGCTTCTGTTCTTGCTTCTGTGCTTGAGACGCTTCTTCCGAATATCTGAGACCTGTCTTGATTAGAGGAGAACGTTTCACTTTGATAATCTCATCTAAAGTTTCAGATCCTTTAGCAAATCTAAGATTAAGGGATTTTGTTTTCTCAATTTCTTTTCTAAGTCCCACAATTTCACATTCTAACTCTTCATTGTGTTTATCTCTTTCAGCAAGTTGGAATGTTAGAGTATCTATGATTATATTCTTTTCCTCTAAACAGATTTTGAGTTTAGAAATTTCTTCATAATGACCTTCTCCATTTATAGCATCCAAGAAATCATCATCTTCAAAATCCATCAAAAGTCTATCATCATTGCCATGTTCATCTTCATCACTATTTGAAAGTCCATCACTATCTTCATGAGTATAATAGCTCTTCTTACTTACATTCTGTTTTCTATTCCATCTAACTGGCTCCTTACCTTTATCTTTATGAGGACACTTTGTAGCATAGTGACTGACTCTTCCACAAGCAAAGCATTTGAAAGGCAGCTTACCTCTAAATCTTCCAGTTCCCCGTTGAAGGTTCTTGACAAAGTTTGATTCTTCTTCTTCTTCAGACATATATCCTGACTCATTGTAATCTCCTTTTCCTGAGGCTTTGGATGTGGCTTCTCTCCTGTCTGATGGTCCCCCTTTTCTCATTTCGTAAGCAGTTAGAATTTCGTGCAGCTAGGACATGGTAAGACTCTGTAGATTCTATTTTTCTTCTATGGTAGAAACTTTTGAATCAAACTTATAAGACAAATATCTTAGAACTTTTTCAACCAAAACAACTTCTTTTATTTCTTCACCCAAGTTTTTCATACAATTTATAATCTCATCTATATGTAGGAAATAGCTAGCCACACTTTCATCATTGTGCATTCTGAGACTTTCATATTGAATTCTAAGAGTTTGTAGTTTTGCTCGTTTTACCCGCTGATCTCCTTCATAGCTCAGAATGATCTTGTCCCATATTTCTTTTGTAGTTTTGAGCTGCATAACCTTGAAGAATTATAATTGAGATAGACTACCTAATAGAGTATTGACAACCTTTGCATTTGTTTCATACTGCTTCTTATCAACTGTATCTATAGGAGTTGCTGATGGAAATGTATATCCTATTTCCACAATATCCCAAACTTATGTACCAAGAGATTGAAGATAGGCTGTGATTCTTACCTTCCAATAGACGAAGTTGGTCCCATCAAAAATTGGTGGCCTGATGGATGCCTCTCTTTCGTAGTTGCTCATGATGATAGATCTTCCTTCAAGCGGTCAAGCTTCTTCTGAAGGACCTGATCTGATACCAATTGTTGGAAATAATATTGAGAGGGGGGGTGAATCAATATTATCAAGTCAATTATTTTTCAATTCATATACATAATTGTATACGCTACTTTATTTAGATCAACCAACATATATACGCAACTTCGGTTACATAAAAAATCGTATAACTCACAGACTTGTAATTTAATTATTCTTCAGATGTTAATCTTAAATTTGTGTGTCAGAACCATATAGACATCAATCAGGAACAGAAAAATAGTGTAGACAATCACACACAAGAACACAAGATATAAGGTGGAAACCCAATGTGGGTGAAAACCACCTGCTGCAATTTGTCTCTATCTTCTTTCAAATAGAACTTCTTTTTATAGTGATTATGTACTGGTGCAGTCTTATACCAGTACACAGGCTGCTACCTGCAGAAGGCTACAACCTTCTCTCGTTCTCCAGCTTCACCTGGAAGGGAGCTACAACCCCCTTTAGCTCTTGTACTAGCTGAGGTACTAGTACGCAGGCTGCTACTTGCAGAAGGCCTACAACCTTCTCTTTTCTTCCAGGGACCACATTTCATAAATTTTCAGACTGGATCCATGAATAACATCAATCAAACATCAAGTATATCTACATCAATCAATCTCCTTTGTACCAACCAATATAGAATCAACCAAACACTTCTCAGAATGTTGTAACAAGAAAATAGTGACAGTAACCAGACACCAATTTTGAACCCAGAACACTGCAGCAATAAACAGAAGTAGCTAAAGCATATTTCATGAAACGTACGCTACTTCACTATGCAGAAACCTACGTACATACGCATATGTATCAATGCTAACCAGCATATACACTTTCTTCAGTTGTCGAACCTGCGTGTATACGCGCCTATGCCACGCCAAACCTGCGTATAGATCTATAAAAGATAGTTTACCCTTTTACTTAATCAGACATCAGTTATACCCAGACTATTAGATTTATAGATCTAATCATGCGCCAATTATAACAGATCAAAAGTTACAAAGATACTACTATTCAAGTCAAAATCTTGATTCATCAATAGAATTGATCCATCTTTTAGCGCTCAGGTTCCTCCTTGGTTCAGATCCAGCAATGCACCATACACCAATCACTAGTATTCCAGATCTTGCTCCTCTTCAGATATTCAACACTTAGTCCATGCCCTTGCCAAATGATCTCCTTCCCCTTTTATAGTCCTAGGTCTTACTCAAACCATGGTCCAACACCATTATAGAACCAATACTAGGGACCCAATACTTGGGTTCAACACTTTGGAGGTAATACCAAGGACCAAAACCATAGGTTCAAATATGTCAGACTAAATACCATGGACCAAACATAAATTCTCCGACATGTACATGCTTTTCTTTGCATGAAAGTGCGTGCATACGTATACGCGTCTTTTGATCGGTGATCTGGCGTGTATACGCGACTTTGCTGAGAGGAACCTGCGTATACCTTATTTTCTTCCATTCTGAGTGCTTGAGATGTGATTTACCATTTGAGTGAGTTGCTATCAAGGACAACACCTATGCCATAGAGCCAAACCTATGTCATAATGCCAACATCCTTAAAGAAAAAACCTCTGCTTTTAGCTTTTGACAAATATTTTCCCATTTTGTTAGCTAATTTGTGAGAAATTCATCTCTTCTATTTTCATATTAAACCCAAGTTTTTTGGATAAAAATAGTGTTTTTTAATTCCTCAAATCTTGATCCTTCTTATCATAATCCTGCAACAATTCCTTCTGTCTTTGTTTTAGTGATGTAATATTTTCAATCTCCTCTAGAGCAGAGGTAAGTTTTCTTTTAAAATGTATCTCTTCATCAAGATCTTGTTTCTCTGAATCCAATGTCTCTTCCATAGACATGAGTAGTATCCCTTCTTCATCATTAATAAAGGTACATCTATTATCTTCTTTAGATGAAAAATAATCCTCTAAGGAGTAAACAATTATTTGGATACACTATCAACTTCAAGTTATCTATTATTACTACCATTTTATGAGATTACATATAAAAAGTTAAAAGAAAGGTGACCTATTATTTTACTATTACAGCAAATTACATATTACATGTGTATTTCTCCTCATTAGCACCTTCTCCACCACCAACTTCATCCTTTGACTACATATTGTTCTTTTGATGATCAACAACTTGAGCAATTATGATAAGGGAGTCTTATTCATGATTTTATTCATTAATTAAGAAACCATGGTCTTCAATCCTCATTGGTGCCTTTTGATTTCCATTTTCATATATACATTGCAGCTTATCGAACATCTATTTTGCAGTCTTATAGTGCCTCAATTTATTAGAGTATGAACTTGATAGTCCACTAAAAATAACCTTCTTGGCTTTTGTATTGTGTTTATTTTTCTTTCCATTTTTTACAAACATCCATACATCCACGTCAAGAAACATTAAATAAAATTTTGTCCTTATCTTCTAGAGTACATAACTTAATCCCTTTAATAATGGTACTTATATGGGGTAAACTAATCTTGGTTAACCATGGTCCCTTGAGATCTACCTTCAAGAGGTTAAATTGTTCCTAAACGAACCCACTCTAATACTAATTGTTGGAAACTAGGGAAATATTGAGAGCTGGGGGGATTAATCAATATTTTAAAAAATTATCATTATTTGCCTAAATAGTAACAATTAACAAAATAATAATACACAAAACACATAAAATTTGAACACATGAAGTTTACGTGGAAACCATATGGTAGAAAATCACAAATTCTTATTGATTATGATGCAAATGCAAACCCCAACTCCATATTACATCAAGTTATGTATGCCACAACCTAATGGAGGCCCCAACCCCCTTTTCTAGGAAAGCACCAAATCCCAGTATTTGTAGGCAGTGACTTGTTGGAGGCACCGATCCCATGATATTTCCAGACACCAACTTGAAGGAAGCACCAACTCCTTGAAGTTTAAAGGAACCAACCTAGAGGAAGCACCCACTCACTGATATGTAGGCACCAACCTCCTTTTCTTAGAAGATCCATTTTTCATCTCATTTCAAACTCATATCCACATGATTTTTAACTAAGATATTAATGAACTGATTATTTAAATATTAGATCTACCAATATTCCTTAATCTTCTTCAAATATGAACTTCACCTATGGCCCAAATCTAATCACAACATTTATATTTGCTCAATATCTCTTTTATTAACAACAACCATTGTGCAAATTGTTGTAGAATGTTATGCAACCAACTCACAAAATAGAAGAATGATATAGATATACGTCTTCAAAAGTAGCTTCTTCAAGGGGACAACCTCCTTTACATTACAAAAATGAATAATTATTGGATGATACAAATGACAAGACCTCCTTTCTATATATAGGAGTCTAAGGGGTCACAATATAATCAAAGCCGACATAACAATAATAATATAAGGGAACAACAATAACAATAGTGGGCTTTTATGGGGCACAATAATAAATATATGGGGACAACATGGGCACAACAATAAAAATAAGGGGCTACTATGACAATAATAATAAGGGAATACACTAGTATTATAGGGACCTAACATGCCCCTCTCCTTCAAAAAAGTGTTGTCCTCAATGCTTGAGTAGTTCTTGATGCTTCTATATAAAAGTATCATCCTCCCATGTGGAATCTTCAGCTAGTTCTTCCGCTTTATGAGATACTCTGAAATTTATCAATTTCGTAGCTGTCAACTTCTTGTTTCAATGACTACTTCAGGTTCCAATATGATTTTTCCTTCCTCATCAAGTTCTAGAAATATTTTTTGAACTGGGAGCTTGTCACCTATAATCTTCTTTAAGCATGAAACATGGAAAATTGGGTGCACTCGGGAAGATGTAGGAAGTTCCAATTTGTATGCCATAGTACCAATATTTTGCAACACCTTATACAGACCATAATACTTTGGTGATAATTTATCATCCCTCTTAGCTTGCTTGAGGGACATTTGCTTGTATGGTTCTAGTTGTAGAAATGCATAGTTACCTACATCAAAACTTCTTTCATTGTGATGTGGATTTTCCTATTGTTTCATTCTATTCTCCACCAAAGTCAGGTTATCCTTTAAGGGTTGGAGAAACTTTTGTTGATGCTCGATGTGATCTTCCACTGCTTTAACCTTATAAATTTCTCTTATATATGATGTAATGGACGATGGATGATATCCATAAAGTGACATAAATGAGGTCATTTTTGTTGCAGTATGGAAGGAAGTGGTATACTACCAATCAACTAGAGGAAACCATTTGACCAATTGGTTTTCTTATCAGATACAAAGCAACAAAGATATCCTTCCAAACAATTTTTCACTATCTTAGTTTTCCCGTCAGATTGAGGATGATAAGATGAGCTATGAGCTAATTGAGTACCCAGATAAGAAAATAATTTTGTCCAAAAATTTCTAGTGAAAATAGGATCTCTGTTACTTACAATAATCTTTGGGTTTCCATGTAGCTTTTGAATTGTTTCCATAAATGAAGTAACAATTGTACTCGCTTTAAATGGATGAGATAATGCATAAAAGTGTGCATACTTGGTAATCAAATACCACCATTATGACACTCTTTCCTTTGGACTTGGGTAAACCTATGATAAAATCCATTCAAACCTCCTCCCAATGTTGACTTGGAATGGATAAAGGTTTTAATAGACCTAGGGTCTTAATTGTGCCAAATTTATTTTGTTGGAAAACCAAACACTCCTCCACAAACTTTTGAATATTAGATTTAAGGCCATCCCAAAAAAATTCCTTATTAACTCTATGGTAAGTTTTGAAAAAATCTTAACGCCCTCCTAAGGGACAAGTGTGCAATTCCAAAAGAACATTTTGTTTGAGTTGGGAATTATTACAAAGTTATAAGCGATCTTTGTACCATAACGAATCATTTTTTCAGCAAAATGTATCAAATGTACTGGGGCCTTGCTGTAACTTTTGAATGAGTTCCCACACTTCTTCATCATTCTTCCATTCATCCCTTGCTTTGTTTATCCAATTTGGTTGTCTAATAGAAATGGCACAAAGAAGTGCTTCCACATACTCATCCTTTCTTGAGAGTGCATCTGCAACAACATTTTTCTTCCCTTTTTTGTAGATGATTTCAAATTCATAGCCCAACATCTTTTTGACACATTTTTGCTGCTCTTCGAAAGATAATATATGTTCTAAAAGTATTTAAGGCTATTATGATTCGTTTTTACCTTGAAGTGTTTTATGATTAGGTAAAGTCGCCATTTATTAAGTGCATGTAGTTTTGCCAACATTTCCTTCTCATAAATAGCTATGTAAATACTTTCCTTTGATTGGACAACTTTCAAAATAAATGAGCCTTTCTTCTTGCATTAAAAAAACACCAATTCCATTTCCCGAGGCATCACATTCCACAATAAATGTTTTTGTGAAGTCTGGCATAGCTAAGACCGATGCTTGCCACATTGCCTCTTTAAGATATTCAAAGGTTTTCATTTCTTCTTGAGTCTAAGAAAATGCATCTTTCTTCAGTAATGTTGTTAGAGGTGCTACTATTCTCCCATAATTCTCAACAAACTTGTGATAATACCATGTCAACACGAGAAATCCTCACAAGTGCTTTATGGATGTGGGGATTTTCCATTCCTTAATGGATTTAATTTTTCTAGGGTCTACCTTAACACATTCATCAGATACAATATGACCAAAATATTCCACCTTGTACTTTGAAGAAACATTTAGAGGTTTTTGCATATAATTGTTTCTCCTCCAATAGTTCAATAGTTTGAACACTCTATCAACATGTTGAACATGATCCTTCCAAGACTTGTTGTAGATTAGTATATCATCGAAAAATACTAACACAAATTTTATAAGTAATGGTTTGAAAATGGTATTCATCAAACCTTGAAATGTAGAAGGTGCATTGGTAAGGCCAAAGGGCATGACCAAAAATTCATAATGACCCTCATGAGTTCTAAATTTTGTTTTCGAAATGTCTTAAGTCTTCATTTTGATATGATGATATCCTGAACAAAGGTCCAACTTGGTGAAATAAATTGATCCATGCAATTCATCCAATAATTAATCGATAACAGGAATGGAAAATCTATCTTTAATAGTGATCTTGTTGAGCTCTCTATAATCTAGAAACATGCACCGTGATCCATCCTTCTTGTGCACCAATATTACTGGAGCAAAGAAAGAATTTTGACTAGGTTGAATTATACCAATCTCTCGCATTTTTGCAACCATACGTTCAATTTCACTCTTTTGGGCGTAGGGATATCTATAAGGCCTGATGTTGGGAGGAATAGTTCATGTAATCAAATGAATAGCATGATCATGATCACAAATAGGTGGGAGGCCTTTGGGAGTCTCAAATACCTTGGAATGATTGTCCAAGGTTTTTTGTAGATCTGGGGAAATAGATGATTTCAATGTGGAAACCTCTAGTGAAGATAATTGTGTAATTACGGCATATTGTTCTTTCTTTAGAATCTTTGTCATGCTATTAGAGCTGATTGTATTTCTTGATTTCCCTGCGATACCCCTTAATTCAATTTCTTTTCCTTCTCAATTTTCTTTCAAGAAAAGTTCTTGAAAATTAAAATCTATCGTACCCAAAGATTGTAGCCATTGGACTCCTAGTACAACATCAGCACCACCCATTGGAATGGAAATAATTGGACTACTCAACACATATTCTCCCATGGATAGCTTGATATTATGCCACTTTCTAGAGTAATTTATGGTTCCTCCATTTGCAACCATCACTTGGCACTTTGGTGCTGGATATAGGAAGCAATTCAATTCCTTTGCTATCTTACAATGAATAAAATTATGTGTACCTCCCCAATCAATCAACACGATTACCTTTTTCTTTTTTATATGTCCTTCTATCTTTATAGTTTGAGGAGTGGTAATTCCAACCAATGCATTACAATATGTGGTCGAATTGACTTCTTCTTTCTCTAGGGTTTGTTCCTAGTGTGTATCATATTCTTTTGATGTTTCTTGTTCCTTTTCTTCTTCCTCTTCACAATCTAGGTAAAATAATTTCTTTTCAGCCCACTTATGACCTTTAGTGTATTTTCTATCACAACTGTAACAAAGCCCTTTTGCTCTTTTTTTTTCTAATTGTTGTGGTGTCAACCTTGTAGGTTGTGGAAGGCTAGAGGAAACAACATTTCCATCTTTATAGCTGTTATTGGTAGGCTTCCTTGTTGCCATAATTTTTCTTTCAATTTTGCTTGCCAACTTGAATGCCTTGACTAATGAATCAGGTTCCCAAAGGTGAACCTCATGTTGGATGTTATCCTTTAAAGTCCCTATGAAAAAATCAATCCTATGCTCCTCTGGAATATCTTTTACCCTTATATTCAATTTTTGGAAGTCCTCATTGTGCTCCACCACAGAACCCTTTTATTTGAGATTCATCAATTGGCTAAAAAAGGTGTTTCTTTTGTATCCTCATAATTGCTATCATTTCTTCAGTAAAAATTGCCCAAGTGAAAATTTGTTTGCGAGAGAAAAGCCATCGATACCATACAAACTTATTGGGTTCCAAATATAAAGTCGCAATGCATACTTTTGTGTGTTTTGCACATTATGGAGATCGAAATATTGCTCCATATGTAGTATCCATGTTACAGGATCCTTTCCATCAAACTTACTCATATCAATATTTGGAACATGGTGGTTCTTCAATTCAACATTATATTCTATAAAGTCATGACTAAAATTTCTTTTGTTCTCATCATGAGCTTCATCTACTATCGTTTCGCAATTAGGAAGCATTTCTTGTAGCAACTTTGCCAAACCTCCTTTCAAACTTTGTATGTCTTTCTTCAAATCTTCAATGATTACTTCTAAACCATCCATATTAGCTTCCACGCCATCCATATTAGCTTCCATTCCATTCATCTTAGCTTCCACGCCTTTCTTTAAACAATCCATCTTAGCTTTTGTTACTTTTTGTGAGAGTGAAATTTGTTGCACTTGGTCTCGTAATTTTGATATATCATGTTGCATTTCTTCCTCTTCTTCATGAGTCATGCTAGAGATTTTAGGTTGCTTACTAGGTGCTTCCATTTGCTTTCTTCATAGCATCAATTAATGATAAATATTCTTCATTGTTCTCTTTGAATCACTTCAGACAAATTTTTCAAACCAAACTTATGCAAGTTTAAAAAAAAAACTACACAACTTTTTTCTCTTTGTAGGCGCTTGATATTGAATCTGTTGTATATCTCTAATTCTGGATCTCCAAGGTCTGAATTTTTGTCTTGAAATATCCCTATGCATCCTCTTTCCAAACCCACAAGTATGATCGAGATTGGATTATTTAAGAAAGTGTTATTTCAAATCTCCCACGATGACCTGATTATAGACTGGTTCAGTAGAGGGAACTTGTATGAAGTGCCACATGTCACTGTTTCAACCTTCATACCGGAAACCGATATACAGAAAACTACAATTCATCCTATTTTTGTAACTATTTACAAAATTTCAATCTGATGCTTAGAGAAAAAGTTATAATTATTTTCCCAAGGTGACTTTTTTGAGATTGAATTCGGGAGCCTGAAAAAACCCTAACTTAGTTCATATCTCTGAAAATATAGCAAGACAAGATCTAAAAAAAGGTCCTGAGGTTCATCATGATTTCATATCAAATGGGTTTTAATTTTAGGGGCTCTGATACCAATTTTTATACAACCATCTCACAAAATATAAAAATGAGATAGATGAACGACTTCAAAAGTAGCCTCTTTGAGGGGGCAACCTCCTTTACATTACACAAATGAAAAATTATTGGATGATACAAATGGCAAGACCTCCTTTCTATATATAGGAGTCTAAGGGGTCATAATATAATCAAATCCGACATAACAATAATAATGTAAGGGCACAACAATAATAATAGTGGGCTTCTACGGGGCACAATAATAACAATATGAGGACAACACGGGCACAACAATAACAATAAGGGGCTGCAATGACAATAATAATAAGGGAATATAGTAGTATTATAGGGAACTAACATATAAAAAACTCTAAATTTGCAGTTGCTAATGAATTCAAACTAAAAACAATAGACACAATTTTATTTTACTCATTCCGCAAAAGGGAAAATATAAAATAGAAGCACATGCAATCTTTGAATCACAATGAACACAATATTTTTCTTGGGGAACCCAACTAGGAAAATCCCCTCTTTGAGTTGATTTATATTAGATGAGACAATGATCAATTACAATGATAAATTCAATACATGAAGCTCAACCTGCACTGCACTATTGATCTCCTCTTGAGTTTAATCTAGCCAATACTTAGCAAAAATAATCCTCCTACTTCCCCCTATTTCCTTGCGTAATTTCTGCTCTTAAAGAGTAGGAAGAGATCATTTTTTATTGCATAATTCCAAGAGAATTTCTCACCTGCTACATGCAAACTCTATACAATTAACAATATAACAATAAATAAAATTATGCATTTTCCCTCCACTCAACTAGGAAATCCAAATTGCATGCATGACTAGGGCTATTTTTAGTAAATTGACTAGTTAACTAAGAGATCAGTGAGTTAAAAACAATTAAGACTACTCAACTAAACTCATACTAACTCTATTCATGATTAGAGCTTAGATAATTGAGTTTCACTAACTATAACTCCACTAGATTGCTAGATCTTAGAAATCAACTCATGCACAACTCTACTTCTTGTCCACAAACTAGAATTGACTGGCTTAACTAAGTGACTTGGTGATATCACTCTTGCTAACTACAACTCAAGTCTTCTTATTGATGTGGAAATTCGAATTTATCTATTTGAATAAGGGACAAGTCAAATGAATATTTTTATTACTACAATTTAACGCTCCCTCTTAACAAGAAAAGGGTTCTGCACAACCCCAATCCTGCTCCTTTGTAGGAATATAATGTAACACAATTAACACTCCCTCTCACAGTTGTTGCTACTGTGACAAATGAAACTGAAAAGCATCAAAAATACTGAATCAACTATGTCTCTATACTGCAATTGTCTCTAAAGTCTCTCATTGCTACTAGCCTCTACAATTGTCGATTAGGATTTGACTACATTAACTAAAACTGATCCTTGTACTACTGAATACTGTGCGCCATTGTAGTAAGGGTAATGATCCATGAGAAGAGTATAATGCAAATACTGCTACTCTTTTATAGAACCTGCCCAAATATTTGCAACTCTGGGACTAAGGCTCCACATCACCCCACCTCACTCCTAAAGGTATAGTTGTATGCATGGTGAAATCTACCTCTACCTTGTAAATATTTTAAATTGAAAACATTTTTTTTTTATTTGTCTACTAGCAACATGCTTCAGATAAGCTTTCCCCCTACTGAACACCACATCATATCCTTTATCCCCAAGTAAAACTACAAAAACTATATTTTTTTTCAGGCCAAGCACATACATTACATTCTTTAGGTGAAGATAATAACATGAATCCCTCTTAAATTCGACAGTGCTAATCCCTTTGGTACTATATCTCCCATCAAATCCAAGCTCTATGGGTAATTGTAGGTCCTTCTCCTCTAGGCCACTGAAGAACTCCTTGTTTCTTGTCATATGATATGAAGCACTAGAGTCTAGGTACTGCTCACTCCCTCTTAATATGCTGCTATGTAAGCAATGAGCGTGAAATCCAACTTGAATTGTGATGTGAGATAATCTCCTCCTAGTATTATTGTAGACTCCCTACTAGATTTCTTATGTGGACACTTGGTTGCATAGTGTCTGTATTCATGGTAGTGAAAGCATTTAATTTTACTGAGGTATTTATTCTTTCCATGGTTTTGGCTGGATTTTTCCTCACCTTGGGACTTCTTTCCTTTAGAATTATTTCTTTTCCAACTATAGCATAGTATTCTTCCTCATTAGATCTAGATGTGATTCCATCTCTATTGCTTCTTCTAATATCCTCTTGCACCAAGTCAAACCAGATTGTCTCCCAATTTGGGAGCTTGTCTCTTCCATTAACTGAATCCTGATATTTATGCTAGGACTTCAGAAGACCAAGGAATGATAATCTCACAATATTAGATGGTGACACATTCTCTCCTACTCCTCCAAGTTCATCTTTGACCTGAGTGAATTTAGATTGGCACTAAACAATGGTTTCATTTTTATGCATTCGAATGTTCTTGATATTATCTTTCAATGCCAATTTCCTGGCATCATTGTTGCTTTTGCATAACTCTATTAGGGTTTTCCACATTGCATAAGTAGTCTACTTTCCATGAAAACTAAAAACCACATGGTCTCTGGCTCCCTCTAGGATAATCCTCTTAGCTTTTGTTGTTTCTTTCTTTCATTGAACCAATTATTTTTCATCTGATGTTGTTGGTTTTGGAATATCAACTTCTGTGTACTCTAATAGTCCATTGTCATCCATCACAACTTCCATTCTATCTTTCCAAGCTATGAAATTTGAAGTGCCCTCTAATGCATACTCAATCCTCAATCCATAGAAAGACATCGTTCCTACACTGAAGAAAATTTACACCACAAATATGCTATTTGAAATTTCTTGAGAGATGATCAGGCCTATGTAGCTTTCAGGAGCTCTAATACCATGTAGAAATAACTTGAAATTTGCAGTTGCTAATGAATTCAAACTAAAAACAATAGACACAAATTTCTTCTACATAATCTGCGGAAGGGAAAACATAAAATAGAAACACATGCAATCTTTCAATCACAATGAGCACAATATTTTTTACTGGGGAACCTAACTAGGAAAAAACCCCTCCTCTATTTGTATTATATCAGATGAGAGAGTGATCAATTAGAATGACAACTTGAATCCTTGAAGCTCAACCTGCACTACAATATTGGTCTCCTCCTAAGTCTAGTATGGCCAATACTTAGCCAAAATATATCTCCTGCTTCCTCCTATTTCCTTGTGCAATTCCTACTCCTAACTAATAGGAAGAGCTCCTATTTTCTTGTGCAATCCCAATAAAATTCCTCACCTACTACATGCAAACTATGTACACTCAACATTATACAATGATAAATATAATTATGCACTTTCCCTCCACTCAAATAGGTATTTCGAATTTCAGCGTGACTAGGGTTATTTTTAGTAAATTTACTAGTTAACTAAGATATCAGTGAGTTAACAACAATTACAATTACTCAATTGAACTCATACAGACTATATTCATGACTAGAGCTTGGATATATGAGTTTCACTAACTATAACTCCACTAGATTTCTAGATCTTAGCAATCAACTCATGCACAACTCTAATTCTTTCCTAGAAACTCAAATTGACTTACTTAACTAAGTGAATTGTCCATGTCACTCTTGTTAATTGCAACTCAAGTAATCTTGTTGATGTGGCAATTAAAATTTCTCCATTTGACTATGGAACAAGTCAAATGAAGCCTTTTCTTGCTACAATTTAACAATAGCCTTGTCTCATTTTCTACATAGGCCACTCCAAATCTTAATAGATCTAAAATCTCCACAACATTTAATCACTAGCTCTATTTAGATCTAATATCAAGCTTTATATTGCTTAATTCCTAGAGTTCTCATTATTCTCTTCGGAATGCCTATGCATATTTGTGTTTATTACAACTACAAATCTTCCATATCTACTCTCTTCTTTGAAACCCCCTTCTTCTCCTCATATGCATCAGGTAGGTTTTTCTTCTCTATGTTCACAACGCTTCCCTCTCTTAGTATTTACATTGGCAATTAACACTTCTTGTTGTGCATGTGAAAAACTCTTCCTCTCGTCAACTGCAACATCATTCCACATCATATACACAACAAATTCATGTTGAAATGTCTTTCTATTTATATCTATTTCCTATATTTTCATTAGCCTACATGATTCATTTTTCTTAACCAACTTTGGCACCCAAATTACAAAATTCATTTCATAGGCCTTGATGGTTGACTGCTAATAATCCACATGACAATAGGCTGCAACAATGTCCTTAGGTATTTAGGTTCTTAGCATTGAGAAACTTATCCACTCGCAAACATCTATGGCACTCTAGAACATATGTTAAATGTGAACTGGATCGATGAATGAGATTCATTTTAGGGCCCCCGTTTCTTTGATGTTTAGCATCATGGGGTATGAGGTTTGTCACTTATGTGAATAACTCCTGATTCTTTTCCAATGTGCACAAAATTCCCCACTTTGACCTTTTCAATTGAGGGGTTGAAAGAACATCCCTACCTATTTTGGAGAATTTGGTTACTGATAAATACTAATTCCATAGATAAGTAGCCATGTCTATAACAATAGTTTAAAGCACTTTAGCCTTTTCCTATAAGCAATAAATAAGACAAAGAAGATGATAGACCTACTTGTAGTTCTGCTTTCCTCTTGTCTCCTTTGTATCGATCTTGTGCTCCTTCCCATACTTAACACAATTAAGAAGTACCTGTAAACACAAACAAAAGACAAAGAACTGATCAAAGAAAAATATCTATTGAATACAAGTAAATGGAATCAGATACATTCACACATATAAGCATCATATAACAAAACAAACATATGGGAAAAAGGTTAAAATACTTTATTGAATAGAAGAAGGAATTACAATAATCATGTCTAATTTGAAGTCACTCCTCTAGCTTGGATCCCATCCACATTAGATCAAAAGCATACAAACTTGTAGCATAACAGTACTTTTCTCAAAGCCAATTCTCGTAGCAACATTATCTCCTTACAATTCAACATAGTCCAGCCCCTTGAACACTTAGATGAGTGCTCAATTTATAAGAAGATGGAGGAGGTTTTGTCATTAATGAGGGTATTGAATGGCCTTCCAAACTTAGAGTTAGTTTCCATGGAGGAAGGGATGAGAGGATAGGATGTTAATGGATCCTTAGCCTATCTAATTTCGAGCTCATAGGAGGGGATAAGAGGTGGGATCCTTCTAGAATGATATAGAACCAAGGAACACGAATGTTCCTAGAACGCTATGCAAATTTTGCTCAGTCTCGCCCAGCGCAGGTCAAAGTGAGCCTAAGTGCTCTGCAGAGCACCCTTGCATGGGCCTAAGTGCTCTGCAAAGCACCCTTACATGGGTCTACCTGCGCTGGTCCTTCAAGGAGTCATTTCAGGATGTCTTCAAGCCATGAAACTATCAGGGAAGGAGGCATTCAAAGTGTTGATTTGTTTAGGGCATTTAGCAACTAAAATTAGGGTTTGATGAGCCCTAAAACACTAATCTGGATGATGGGAGTGATGTGCCCAAATGGATCTGTAACAACTGTCCCCTAAAGCATGAAGTCAAAAATAATAATGTTGAGTGATATGCCTTACGATGTGATGAGGAGGTTCCAAAGTGGTTGGTGACCTACATTGATTACAATACATAATATCATGATATTTTGATTTTTTCGTGAATCACTGAGGGAAGGCATACCCATGATCAACATATAAACTTTCATTACATGTACATAAATAGTTTTCTATAGATATAGACCATAAATGGATTACCATCAGTGTAAGGCCACTATACATATGATTTAGTACTCGTGACATAACAACCCGAATGGATGAAACTAGATCTGAGGTCTTCTATCTCGTTCAAACATTTGCTCTAGTATGAGTCTAACCATGTGAATATGTGATCTAAAGTCAAACATGGGAAGACACCATCTCATTACCATCCAATGATGTAAGCTGTTAACAGACGCGAGAGAAATCATCGATATGATAATGATCGTCAAGGTACTGCAGTACATTCTGCATGGTGTGAATGGATGTTTTGATGTTGAACACCATACAAAGTCTTTCGGTCAAAGGCCAATGATGTCAACCTGTTTCTGGAAGTGAGAAACTTGCCATTGATGCATGCAAGCCTCAAGGTATTGAACGGGTGTTTCTAAGTCAACTTCTTGGATAATGTGTTGATGTCGACAAGAAGTGACTCATCACAGGAGGGTATTGATGTATCCCACATCAATGACATGAAATGAGTGTAATGATTTTGGAGATGGAATTTGACTAATGACACAAGGTTCAAGAATGACGGTCATGAAAATGAAGGTTTATGGTATTGCAAAGGATGAATTTTAACTGGATGACTTCTCTTGAACATATTGGAGACATTGAAATGAATTGGTAGCACTGACCCAAAACAAAGTGATGGATGGTATGTTAGACCAATGGTATGATAACCATCAAGCTGATAACCAAACCCAAAAATCACGGTGATGGAGTGAAAGTGTCATGTTCAAGAGCGACCTGCTACCATAAAGTGGTTTACCCTTTTTCCATTTTCACCAGTCATTTCTGACTAGTACCTCTTTATTTTTATCAAGCTTGAGGAGGATAACATATGCTTGTTGTATAATTCCACCCTTTGGGTGAATCCATCACTATGTGATGTTTTAATGAGTCTAGCGAAGGTGAAACTTGGTCTTGTCTAGATGGAAAAGTTTTTTGCTATTTGATGTTTTAATGAGTTTAACGACAAAGATAACTTGGTCCTTTTCATATTTAGAGACTTTGAAAAGGGAAAAAATCAAAACTCCACAAGTTCTTTTTCGTAGATTTGTCTCTGAAGCCCGAAAAATCGTAAAACAATACAAGAGAGAACATATTGACCATGTTCATTCAATGTATTCCTTTTTCATAATTAATCTATCTTAGTCTGGAAAAGGGTTAAACTTGTACTGAGTAGATGTTGTTTCCAATCCGTTAATGAGCTGAAAAGTACAAGTGTTCGACAATATTTTCATATTTCAAGAGTCTGAAAAGAGCTTAAAGAGGACTCCAATTTGAGGAACAAGTGGTGTCTAGGATAGAAACTAGTTCCAATGATGTTGGAACTTCTCAAAGCATGTTGATTTATGTGAAGAGGTTGGCTGATAAGACCACTCATTGCAACTATTCCTCAAAAAGGATAAAACAACCAAGTGAAAGCGTATGAACGACCAAGCAAATAGTGACGATGGAAGGAGAAAAACCAAGGCTCTTTTGGCGGAAGAGGCTGATAGAATGGAAATCATGAGGGTTAAAATGGAAATGGGTTCATTTTTAGACAAGCTTGAACCATAGGGAACTATGCTTGGATTCAGTTTCATGTTTACACAAGATTGAAACAAAAAAAACTATGCTTGGATTTAGTTTCATTTTTACACAAGCTTAAAACGAAGAACTATGCTTAGATTCAGTTTCATTTTTACACAAGCTTAAAATGAATAACTATGTTTGAAATTGGTTTACGTTCCCCCAGCATGATGAAAGGGAGAGGCTCCTTGTAACCATATGGAAGTTGTTGCAGTGAAGCATGATAGTTATGCAACACCTTTTTGGCTTCGTCTAGATAGGGACAAAGGTGAATGGGGTGATTCCCTTCACATAACCTAGAGGGAAACTTAACTTTACCACTAGGTGCATG
>APFE030405634.1:26942-70372 GCA_000404065.3 Pinus taeda
CTACAGAGTTTGAGATGAAGGACTTGGGCCTCCTTCACTATTTCCTAGGATTGGAAATATGGCAGCACAGTGGTGGAGTGTTTGTTTCTCAGGGCAAGTATGCTCGGTAGATACTGGAGAAGTTCAACATGCATGGCTGCAAGCCTGTTGATACTCCTCTTCCTGGAGGTTGGAGGAAGGAGGATGCCACTTCGGGAGAAGAAGTGGATGCCACTGTTTATCGACAGTTGGTGGGGTCGCTGATGTATTTGGTCAATACAAGACCTGATATATGCTATGCAGTTAACCAGCTTTCACAAGCTATGGTTAAGCCTACCAAGCTCTTCTGGAAGGCGGGCAAGCATTTATTGCGCTACTTGAGAGGCACATTGGGATATGGTTTGTGGCACAGACAGGAGGATGAGGTGAAGCTATGTGGCTTCACGGATGCAGATTGGGCAGGTAGCCCAACGGATAGAAAGAGCAATCAGGAGGGGTCTTCAATATTGATCGACAGCAGTTTCTTGGTACAGGAAGGAAATAGAGAATTCCGTGGCACTCAGCTTCAGCAGAGGTCGAAGGTATATGGCAGCAAGTTTGGCGCATGCGAGGGCTATTATGATGGAGGAAGATTCCTAGTTGTGTTTGTTTCGGTTCTTTCATTGGATCCTACTGTGATTTACTGTGATAACTAGAGTTTGCATTTTAAACTCTCAGTAATCCTGTATTTCATGATAGATCTAACATATTGACATCAGGTGCATCTATCAGAGATTGCGTGCAGCGGAGGATCATGTTACTTTCGTACATTCCAAAGGAGGATCAGGATGCTGATATTCTGACGAAGGCTCTCACTAGGAGCAAATTCGAGTACCACCGAGGCAGGATAGGGGTTGCTGAAATCCATATCTTGTCGAGAGGGAGTGTTGAGATTGCAACAAGATGATGGAGCTTAGTGAAAAGAGTCGCCTTCACTAAGTGGGCCCGCAGTATATTTTTGGCGCAAGTCTATTTTTAGACTATGTCTATTTTTAGACATATGGATCATGTCTATGGATTGCAGGTTGTTGTTTATGGATGATTGATCAAGTTGGAAAAAATAGATGGACTTCTATTTTTAGACCACAGCGGAGTGACACCACAGCGGAGTGACTGCTCATTCTAAATATAGAACAGTCAAATATTATTAGCTCATAATAATATTTAGACTATAAACTTTGTCTTATTCTCTTGGAGTACTTCAGGATGAGCTACGGATGTGGTACATGCAGATCCCAGAAGGAAGTATGTGGTTACCTATGGGATGACTAATATTTGCATGTAGGACTTCAGTTAGAACTCAAGTGAGTTGAGTTTAGTGGACTGGAGGTGCAGTTGATGGAGTTGTGTTCAGTTTAGCTTTGTTAAAACTGGTTGTATTTAGTCTAACTGGCCAATAGACTAGAGATGAGTTGGGTGAATTAGTTATTAATTAATTCACAAGTTATTAACTCATAATACAACTAATGAATACATCAGTTAACTCAGTTGCATGTCAGTGCATGTTCAGTTCAGTAGGGACATGTGTTAGAGAATCAGATTGCTATCAGTTGTGACTATAGTTGTGCATCAGATCTTGCACAATCAAGGGATTGAGTATGCCAATGAGTTTGCCAACGTATTTTCCCACATTGTAGCTTGTGATCACGTGATTTAGCCAAGTAAATACGTGGTTGCCTTGGAATTATCATCAGTTCTTGAGCAGGTATTGAGCAGCGGAGGCAGGCAAGCAGCGAAGGAGATTTGAGCCAGTGATTGATTCAGATCTGAGCTGTATTGTGTGTAACAGAGGTAGAGATACTTGTGAGACGTATTATGTTGTGTAATGTTACATGACTCAATCATTAATATACAGATAGTTGGGGTTTTTAGCGAGATGCTTTCCCCGGGATACATACTGTGTTAATGTGTGAATGCTCTTGATGTTTTGTTATTGATGCTGCTATATTGATGATCAACGTAGAGGAGCTTATGTATTGTGTATGTTTCGCAATAGTACATGATCAGGATAATCTCTGTTGAATGTGTTAAATTATTCAAAATTTCTACAGACATTTCTTTTGAAAATATGTTTCTCTTATTATTTACTTCTTTATATTTTTTAATTTTGTTTTTTAATTTTTACATTTTTATGATTGATTTTTTTTTATTTTCTTTTTATATATTTGATTTTTTATTTATTTTTTAGGTATATATTTTTATTTTATAGAGTCATTGATAAAATCTTTAAGGCCATTATTTCAAAATGTTGAAAATTTACCCTTGAAAAAAAGTGTTATTCCAACATCAACAATCTTTTACGCCATTATTTCAAAATGTTGAAAATTTACCCTAGAAAAAAAAGTGTTATTCCAGCATCAACACTTTTCATTGTGAGGGTGGTTTTTGCACAATTTTTGCACAAAAAATTGGTTTTCAGTGCCATTTTTAAATCATGTCGAAAATTTACCCTAGAAAAAATAAATTGTTATTCCAACATCAACACTTTTCATTTTTGGCACTGTTTTTCATGTTTTTTTTGGTGTTTTTAACTAGAGTTCCCATTTTGATTTTATAGTTTCCATTTCAAAGTTTACATTATTCATATATGATCGAAAAATGGGCCAAAATTGAATGTATTCTGTAATGAATGTTCGGAGTGGTCCACCTATATCACCTTCATCAGTCATCCAATCCATCTAGCCAAGAGTCATATTCAAAATCTACTCTGCCTTACATGAAAAAATAAAAAAAACCTTTGTCATCAACTTTTCCAGCACCTAGACCACCTACACCACCTCATGACATTGATTTTAACCCTATCTTTATACATCTTATGACTTTTCATCAATCCCATATGTAGTAATGAGGTCCCAAAGAGGAATTAAATGACTACTAGAACAAGAGGATTCCTCTTGTAGCAACGTGTATAGTTACAGTAGAACCAAACATCAATTCTTTTTTTCACTCATAAAGAAGAAGATATAGTGAGCTTGAGAATCATGAAGCCACTTTTGAAGTAAGAAGGGGCACACCAACAAATAATCTACCCACTCCAACCACAACATCTTGAATGTTGGGAAGAAGCCAACACACATAAAAACTTTATCAGTGAAAGAATCATCATGCTATGAATAGTTTTACGTAAGCAAGCAAAGGAAATCAACACCTTCAATCCATCGTTATATGAGGCCTAGAAACAACATGCATGCATCTCTAACATCCATTAGGTAGGTACATGTATGAAATATGCTTCACCTCTTCTCTTCAGCATATTATGGCTAGAAATTTTCGTTGTCAATGGATGAGAGATGAGGTTTTATAAGCTAAGGATGGGTCAACACTTTCAGCCACCCTCAGCTAATTAAGTGTAGCTAACTCCCTGACTTATGCAATATGGAATAGCCAAATTAATAAGGGTGATGATTATGAGGAGTGGGCGCAATGGTTAAAGGAGGAAATTTGTGTAAAGGCCAAGTCACCAAAGCACTCAGAGCCACTGCCACAAAAGAGAATAAAAGTACGAGGCTCAAATTCACTTGCACACTTACTCATTCCTAAGAAGTAGTTGGAGAAACCAATCAAGATACAAAAGGATGAGCTAGATGCTATGAGAGACTACCTAGGGTGCCATCGAGCTACTTTGAACAGTGTTTGTAGGTGCTACAAGAGGATCTGAACCTCTATAGGAGGATCTGTACTAGGGAAAATTTTAAGAACCACATATGTATAATAAATGGGTGAATCCCCATGATAAATAAGAAAAATTGGAGGCGATTTTATCAATAATATAATATGTATATATAATTTTTTTGGCGAATATCTGACCAAATCATATTATCTTGTAAAGTCATGGCAAATCTTTCACTGATTTATAAAATCTTGTATGATCTTGGAAAATATTTTACCGAATAATAAAACATTGTGAAGTCTTGGAGAATGTTTTGTTAAAGTATGAAACCATATATGATAATAAGAAAACATATTCATTAAACAATAATATACTAACATACATGTTTGGAAAAAATAAACATGATTTTCTCTTCCTACAAACAATGTTGCAAGTTTCAGTGACCATGTTTGTCAAGGTTTTTACTATACACTCTTTCATATCCTTCTATTAGTTTTGATAATATTCCACAACAAAGTTCTTGTAGGTGTTGATCTTGACCACGGGTTTTGTCAAGGTAGGAGAGATTAATCTTTTCACTACCACTTTTGTCAAGCTACCACTTTTGTTAAGCTATCAAATTTCTTTCTTATTCCATAGGCTCCGACTGTGAGAAAGAAAAAAAAAACACATCAAGTTTGTTTATCCCAACACGCAAACAAGTAGCAAGCCCCAACTATATAATATAAGAAAGTAGTAGGTAAACTAAAGGCCTAAAGGAGATCTAATGGAAAGAAGTGATTGTTGTCAGAAGCCTTCCAATCAAAATATAAATATATAAATGTAGATTTATTATTATTTTAATTGTAAATCTTCAATTAAATAATAAAATTTAATTACATCTCTCCCAATCTAAATTGCTTATTAGCATAATTCAATACCTTCATAAGTAGTGCATTTTTTAACAACATTGTAACATGCGGATTAAATTTCCTTTTTGGTGCACAATCTTCGCCTTTAAGGACAATATCATCCAGTGGCCCAACCCCTATAGATCATTACAAAAAAATAAGAATAACAGAGAAGATGAAAGTTTGTACAAACCAACATATTTTTCAAACAACTAATAGAATAACAGAGCAGATGAAAGTTTGTACAAACCAATATCTTTTTCAAACAGCTAATCCAACATCAGTACCTTAACCTTTTCATGAAGATATCATATTGAGAACGTTTGAAAAATGGTGGTAAATCTGGGTAACGACTATCTCTCTTCTGCGAGGGTGATGCGGAAAGAGTGATAAGATGTCACTGTTTTGATTTTTTTTTTTTGTTAAAACAGAAAAACCAACCTATCTCCATCTTAACTCCACATCTACCACTCTTAGAGGGTTGAAATATATTTATCCCTCTCAGCACTTGGTAGACCCAGAATTAAGATGGATCGAAGCTAATAGAATTTCCCCTTTAAATAGTCTTTGCTCACATGAAACCCATGGTATTACCATGGGTTAATACCGTGGATTGTCATAAACGTGGAGCTTAAAAGCTACTATTAGTAATTTATAAAAATTTATAAAATTAATAATTGATTTTTATTTTCCCGGATCCGGGTGTTCACCGCATGCCGCCACCTCATGCTCAGACGTGCACTATGTCAGGCAGCCAGAACGGCACCTGGACGGACACTGATGGGCTTAATTACACCCCGTTATCGATGGAAGCCATTCAATGTTGTTTGCCGTCGAACTCAGCGTTGGTCCTTTCTGCCATTAACGCCATTCAATTGCCTGCAGGTGACTTAATGTCGCCTCGCGGCTCGAACCTGGAGGTCACCAACGATAAAATGGCCCTTTCGGCTCCCAGTTGCAGACATTCTCTACAACATTCCTTCCGCCAATTCACTCTTGCCTCTGCTCTGCCTGTGGTCGACCCGTTCGCACCTGTTGTCTCCCAGTCCTTCATCGGCACTCTGCCAAGCTCACGCAATAAGACTTCTGAGGAAGCCATGATGCGTAGCAGAGGTGTGCCTCGCAGAGGAAGCTCATCGGCCTCCAGAGGGCACGTTCGTCCTTCTCCCTCTCCGCTGATCATCCCCATCTCCTCCGCCTCCCCGTCTTCGCCTACGCCATCCCCATCCAGGCCTGCACCCAATTCGTCCTTCCAGAATTCGAGATTCACCTTCCGGAGCCGCCTCAACCGACCCGTAATCACTTTCACCATGACAATTATGGTTTCTGAAGAGGTCGATGAGCCTGTAGATCCTATCAGTTCTTCTACCCCGTCCCCTGAAGAAAGTCTCTCGCATGGTGCTGAGATTAATCCCCATCCTTCAGCCACTCATATGCAGGAAGATTCTCCGAAGAGTGCTGAGGTTTTAGGCATGCCAATTGTCGAGGAAGTCGAGGTGGTGGCCTGTGGTCCGGTTCAACGCAACTTCGGCATCATGCACCTGATCACCCAGTTCGTGGAAGGCGTTCCCGAAGAAAAAGAGGATTCTCAGCCAGCTGCTCCAGATATGCCGATAGCGAGACGCCCAGACCGACAGAGTTCGGGCAAGTAAGTTTTTTTGCAGAGGGATTATGGTTTCAGCTCAGTTTTTTGTTTATCCTCTCCTCTCTTCAGCAAATTTCTCTCACGCTCTCGGATATGTCGAATGTATGGCTGAGGCCGACCTCAGACCCTGTTTTCTTTTGCTGAATCTCACATTCTTATATCTTGCTGGAATTTCATGGTGGTCAGCTTCCTCTGCTTGGCATCCACTGCAAGCAAGAAGCTCTTTTGTAATGTTTATTGGAATTTCATGGTTAGCTTCCTCTGCTTGGCATCCACTGCAAGCAAGAAGCTCTTTTGTAATGTTTTCCACCCCTCTGTTGCTTTGTTCAATGTCCTCTCTTACAAGCACAGAGTTTTCTCTCTGGTTTTTAGTTTCTCTGCTAAGGGTCAGGAAACTGGCCCTCTGAGGCGTAGACCTCATTGTAAATACTTTTACCTTTTACTTTAATAGAATTAGTATTGATTCAAAAAAAAAAAAAAAAAAAAAAAAAAAAAAAAAATTGATTTTTATTTTAACGAAGATAAAATGTTTAAGTGGCATTAAATTACAAGATCCATTTTTACTCTTGATCGACCAAGCCTTGAGAGGGATCAAATATTTTTTCACTCTATGCTAGTTTGCATATCACCATATTTGATCCCTCTCAGCAATTAGTAGATTCATAGTAAAGATGGATCTAGAGGGATCAAATATTTTTTCACTCTATGCTAGTTTGCATATCACCATATTTGATCCCTCTCAGCGATTAGTAGATTCATAGTAAAGATGGATCTATGCTCGTTTAATTCCCCCCTTTAAATAGGTTACATTCTATGTGAATACCATGGGTCAATACCATGTGCCATATTTATTTTTATTAATACTAATATTAGGGTTAATAATGTTTTTTTGCATGGTATTAATAATAATTTGGCCCATAGGCTTCACCTAAATGTAACACATTTTTTGAGTGTTTGTAAATATAAGGTGACTTACAGAGTAAATATAATAAAATGTTGTATTTATTTACCATACCTCTCCTTTATTTATATTTTTATTAATTTACCATACATCTTTTATAGATATGGTATTTGCCCCATAGGATTCACTTAAATAAAACTTCTTTTCTGAGCCTTCTTAAATAGAAAGAGGGTTATGGACTAAATATAAAATGAGTTTTTTTATTTTATTTACCGTACCTCTAGTTTTTTTTTTTTTTTTTTTTTTTTTTTTTACCATACCTTTGGAGTAAGTATAAAAAGATGCTTATTTATTTACCATACCTCCACTTTATTTATATTTTGTATTTATTTACACCTTGCCTGTTCGTAAATATAAGGTGACTTATGGAATAATATAAAAAAAATTGTTTTATTTATTTACAATACCTCTCATTTATATTTATATGTTTATTAATTTACCATACCTCTTTTATAAATATGGTATTTGGCCCATAGGATTCACTTAAATAAAACATATTTTCTAAGCCTTGTTAAATAGAAAGAGGGTTATGGATTAAATGTAAAAAGAAGCTTTATTTATTTACCATACCTATAGTTTATTTATATTTTTATTTATTTAACATACCTTTGGAGTAAGTATAAAAACAGGTTTTATTTATTTACCATACCTCCAATTTATTTATATTCTTATTTATTGGGACCAAATACAACTCCCAAAACACCTCCCAAACCAGAAAATTGGTCATTTCAAAGGAATTTAACATTGCAGAGAAGAAAATCGGGTGATTGTAATGGAATATAACCTCCCAAACGAGGCGAATCGGGTCAAATGAGTCTTTTCATAGTTTATCCACCCCCTTTTTGGGCTAAAATGAAAGAAAATTTTATTTTTTAAATAAAAGTTGGGCTAAATATATGAAATGGGTGTTTTATAAAAAAAAAATCCCCTCTAAAAGTAAAACCCATTAAATTTCACCACTAAAATTTACCATGATCTGCACTACTGCAGGGAGCCCTAACATAAGCTACAATAGAGAATTGAAGGGAGAAAGGGAGCCAAAACTACCCAAAGTTATCCTCAAACCCTCATGCACATGACAAAGTTATCTTGAAAGGAGTAAGTGGCTTTCTCCTTCTTTAATTTCCATATATCTGCATGGAGAATTATGGTTGAATTAAGTACCCTATACAAAAAAATTGTGGAGTAGTTTCCTTTGGAAATTGTTATATGTGAAGGAAAGATAAGGACAAAGGAAAGTTTCTTCTCATAGAAATTATTAGCATCCTTCTCCCTCTCAATAAAAAGGAAAATTTGACACTATCTATACAACTGAGACTGCTCTAAGGAAAATATTAAAACTCCAAGAAGGAGCAGTAGGAGAAATGGGGGGAGGTTTCAACCAAAGGGGAAGCAATTTTTGACACCCATGAGAAGGCCAACCACTAGAGTAGCCAAATCTTAGTAGCTCAAGGCACAAAATTCCATGCTACAGGAGAAAACAAAGTTGCTATAGCAGAGACAACCCTATTATATGAGACATTCTACCTACTATAGAATTGTCCCAAGAGGCAAAAAGGGGCCCTATCTTGAGATTTTTTGCCAAAAAACCCTATAACTTTGAAGGACACTACAATTAATGGGTAAGTACTTCATATCTCATCTCTTGCAAAAAAAATCGATGATTTTTGGCAAAATTCCTCAACTAAACACCCGATAGAAGAACCTTGAGAACAAAAAACAATTTGGGAGGATGAGCATTATGATGCGAGAATTGACTTATCTTGAAATAAACATACCATTTTCACCCCACGTGTCAACAAGAAGCACTCCTCGTCTTGCCATAAGTTTAAATACTAAGTTCTATGAAATTGATAAATGGTAGCAGGTTCCTGATCCGAATATAAAATGGCATCAACCCATGGTATTCATCCACCTATGTTATTCATCCACACATGGAATTTACCGATGGTATTATAAGTGGCATCCACTCATGGTATTGTAAGTGACATCCACAGATGGTATTCATTCACCCATGGTATTTTCCCATGGTGTTGTGACATCCACCCATGGTATTCATTCACCCATGGAATTGACCCGTGGTATTGTGACATCCACCCATGGTATTCATTCACCCATGAAATTCGCCTGTGGTATCGTAACTCAAAAATACTACAAGTAGAAAGTTTCATTTTGTAAAAGGACAAATTGTACATCACAATGTAGTCTTTATAGTTATTATTATTTTTAATAAAAAGTTTCTTTGTGGTTTTATTTATTGTGTGTTCTCTCATTTTCTTTCTAGCATTGAAATTCTTCAGATCTTGGGGGCCTCCCCACAAGATTCGGATCAATGGTATTAGAGCAGGTTATGAATCCATGAGAATGAGGTTTTGACATATATCTCAGTTTCAAAGTTTTGTAGCAATCTTCAACAAACTTAATGCTTTGCTACCACCTCCACAATGGGAAGAATTTGTTTTTTATCTTTTTGTGGGATTTATTTTGGGCGGCAAGTTTGGAGATCAAATATGAAATTTTTGGTGCCAAATTGCAAAAATAAATTTTAGATCTAGATTCTTTGCAAAAAAATACCCTAACTAAAAATAAAAAAAAAATCGGCTGAGTTCGAGTCTCGATGAGGGAGATATCATTGATTTAAAATTAACTATATTGCAGAAATTTTCAGACAACAATTCATGGACGATGGATATCATATCATTTTTTGAAGCTTTTGTACATAATTTCAAAATAATTATTGTATATATAATCTCCTCTTGACAAATCACCCAATTTAAAAACAAAATGGGTCGAATCATAGTTCGGTTGTGGGAGATATTGCTGATTTGAAATCCATTATTTTTTCAAAACTTTTGTGACGACGGAAAAGTTGCAGCATGAATTTGAGATTTTAAAGTGTCCAGATAAGGATTTCCAACACATTCAAAGATGCAAAATGGTCCTTCTAATTCCAAAAGCAAGTTATAATAAAAATTATGAGTTATATTGACTGAGTTATGTACATTTTAATTCTGGAGAAGCATTTAGAGCGGGTTCCCTTCGGAGACGTGCCCTCCCATCTTGCTTTGGTAGGCACCTGCTTCAAATTAATTAGTTTAAGCATAGTAGCTTTCGGCTTGGGTTCTCTGGAGATGTGCCTTCCCACCCCAGGCTATGTAGTGACCTGCTACTTCATCAACAACCAACATCACAATGATGGGTCAACCACACAAAATATTTCTCATTGAAGTCCATTTTCTAGGCCACACATTGTTAGTATCACAGTTGGTCACAAGAATTATGGGGTATCTCTATCCTCGAATATTCATTTTTCATGACTATGGTTCGTCCACAAACCCACACTTCATCGAAGTCCATTTTCTAGGCCGCACAATGTAAGTATCACAATTGGTCACAAGCATTATACAATATCTCTATCCTCGGATCTTCATTCATCATGGTTATGGATCATCCACAAGCCCACACTTCATGAAAGTCAATTTTCTAGGCCTCACACTATAAGTATCACAATTGGTCACAAGCATTATAGGGTACCTCTATCCTCGGATCTTTGTTCATCATGGTTATGGGTTAAGAACATAAAACCCTTCTCTTTAGTGGCTTTTAATATAAGCTTCATAGGAGGGAACTTCACACCATGGGGACCATTGCTTCTTAAGGAGGGAGGAATGATCCAAATAGAAAATGGGATCAACCCAAAGTTTTGATCCACCCACGTTATTCATCCACACATGGAAGTTACCCATGGTATTATATGTGGCATCCACCGATGGTATTATAAGTGACATCCACCCATGGTATTCATTCACCCATAGTATTTTCCCATGGTATTGTGACATCCCATGGTATTCATTCACCCATGGAATTGACCCGTGGTATTGTGACATCCACCCATGGTATTCATTCACCCATGGAATTGACCCGTGGTATTGTAATTGAAAAATACTATAAGTAACAAGTCACATTTTGTTAAAGGATAGATTGTCTGCCGCAATGTAGCCTTTATAGTTATTATCAATTTTAATAAAAAGTTTCCTTGTGGTTTTATTTACTGTGTGTTCTCTCATTTTTTTTCTAGAATTTCAATTCTTCAGATCTTGGGGGCCTCCCCCCAAGCTCCGGATTAGTTCCCTTGCATAAACATTTAGAACACATGCAAGAATTGTGTTGACATGGATAGAGAAGTTTTTATGGACTTGGAGAGACAGTCAGGGGTGGATATGCAAAAGAATAAGTGGGTGGAAAAGAAAAATAAAAGGTTGAAACAAAAGAAAATGTTCCTGAAAAAAATCATAAGGAGGGATAAAAGGAGAGTAAGAAGCAAATTGAAGAGATAACCTACCTCCAATCCAAAAGAAAGGATCTCCAAGTCTCTCAGAAGAAGCCAAACAATAGGAGAGACATGAGAAAACAACTAAAAGTGGAATATGCCCTACTACAAGAATGCATAAATCTACCATAGGAATATAGGAAGTTGCTATTGGAAAGCAGAAAGTTGCTAGAGGAAAGTGTTGGACAACTACCAGATCAAGTAGGCCACTAGGGCCATGACTGAGGCACAATTATGTCACTAAGTTGCTGAAAGGATGAGCAACATTTTCTAATGTCTAATTTGGATTAAGGCCCATCTAACCATCCTTTAACACATTAAGGCTCCTTTTTTTTTCATTAGATGACATATTTTTAACTTTAATATGTTCATTAGGAAGGTTTAGAGATAATTTCATATTTGTGCCTAATATTATTTATTTTTGTATAATATTATGAAAATGTTGGGAAGATTGTGAAGCTTTGGAGGAGGAGATAATATCGGGACTTGCTTATTTATGCAAGGTGATCATGATTGGACAATAAATGAACAAAATATCATCCAATCATTGATAAATTTTGGAGCTCTAGTGACTAAGAAAATCTAGGAATGTGTTCCTTGTCATTTAATGTAAATTCCTAGTGTTGTGAACTAGATCCACTATTTGACAGATTTTGGAGGGGAAAGATTCCTCCTTTCAAGGAAAATGCTTCATCATCATTTTATATAAGTACCAATTCGAAATTGTCTCTTTAGGCATGTACTTTTTAGACTTCTTGTGGAGGAAACATGTATTTTTGCAGCTCTACTTTCATTTCTAGTAGGTTTTAGTTGGATTGATTCAAATAATGCAATTTGGTGTAATTTTTAGCTTCTAAGGCTTGGGGATTGGCCATCCCAAGAGCCTTAGATCCCTTTTGTATAATTTGTTTTTCTTCTTTTCACTTCTTATTCACATGCATCTCTTATTCTTGTTTTCCCTATTTCTGCATTCAGTATTGATGCTTATTTTGTTGTAGGATTGGGTTAAATGATTGAAGAATGTTATTTTGAAGGTTATTTATAGAGTCAAAAGCATGATTCATCCATAGAACAACTTTGAAGATTTATATTCATCATTGAGCTACTTGGATTGGTTTACTAGTTCACAAATATATAATTTATGGAAGTCCCTTGTAGAAAAATAGTAGTAATTTTTATGCTATTTTTAGAACGTGTTAATGAGATTCATTCAAGTTCATTCCACTTGTATTAGGTCATAAAAAAATCAGGTTAATAAAAAAACTTACCCCAATGCATTTTCGTTTCATTAGGTTATGCATTTGATAGGTTAACTAGCTCACTAGTTCTTGAATTTCCATCTTCTATAGTAGTAATTTTCTACTATTTTTTAGCACATGTTAACAGGGGTATTTTGGAGTGATTTTACTTGGATTCAAGTCCTAAGACATCCTACTTAAAAGAAAAAAATTGTCCCATCCCATTTTAATTTGATTTACTTGGTCATTCTGTGAATTATCTCCTCCTGTAGGAATTATGTTTCACATGTAGCTACCTCTTGTAGCACATGTAAACTTGACCATATTTGCTCCAAAAAGTTGTTTTTTGTCTCTTCGGCTTGAATCATTAACACTAGGCTCTAAATATCAGATTGAGTAATAATAAACACCAATTAGGACATGCCTTTTTACAAAGTGTATGAGGCCTATTTATTTGAATTCATGCTCTTAGGATTTCAATTACAAATTGTTGTTCTTGCCTAGGATTAATTTATTTTCAAAGTAACATTTCCATTTCTGAAATTAGTTTAGGATTCGATTTCATGACATTCACTCCATTACATTAGATCAATGAAAGAATGACACATTGTATGTTGCACATATAGTGTCGACAATTCTTAAGTATGTGCAAACTCCAGGTTGATAATTTAATTTGGTAGTTGTTGGAGTTGCAACATTCTTGTTGCAATACTAGGGCTCATCACATGGTATGATCAACCAAGAATAAAATATTAATGAATCTTGGTTATTGAGAAACCAACCTCCTACAATTATGGGGGTATGGAGAGGTAGTTGGAACAATATGGTTGTCATCTAGAGGTGTGGGAAAGGACCCACCTTGATTTTGGACATTTACCCATATATTTGTCCACAAAGAAGAAAATAATTATGAGCATTCATAGGTAGAAGAGAGCAACATAATTCAAGGGTCAAGAGGGTAGTGGAAAATGTGCTGAGAGGAAGATAATATAGGTAGGGATAAATTCATGTGTCATTTATTGACTTCAAAGGGGCGTTTGCAAGCAATATGATAATAGTTCATTAATTGAGAGAACAAATTCCAAGATAAATTATTCATTAGTAATAATTAGGTTAATTTCAACTCAAATTGACAATTGATTTTTGGTATAGAGGTGCCATCTATGAGACAAAATATTTTCTAAGTGATTGGGATACATTGAACCCAAACTTTGGCTCTAGAAATGAGTGTGGAAGCCTAGATTTGATGTGGGCATAAAGGGATTTGATTTGGATGGTAATTAGATGCGCATGAAATCACTAAGATGGATGGAACTAAGGGAATGTATTGTGATATTAAAAGATAAATGAAGAGGCATCTATTAAATTTATGAAGGCCTAAGATTTAGTGGTAGTGGGATCCCTTTTTGATTTCTTATGAAGGAGAGTGTCATTCATTCCATCATTTCCTTAAGAGAAATGAATTCCGATAGGGGTTAGGTAGCTATTGAAATAGTAAGAGACATCTAAGAAAATGGCTGGATGGAAAAGAGTTTACACATTTTTTATTTCAAGAAATTGATTATCCAAATATCTCCACATCTATAGTGATGTTAATCACATGTAATTTGAATGGTAACACGTAGTTAAATATAAAATGTTTTCTTTTTGTGATGTATAGATAATAATTGTCATGTGTATTGGATGAATGAATTATTTTTCTTAATAGAAACTATATTGGTACTAATATGTAGAGAATCATGAATATGTTATAATGTAATTAGATACCTAGACTAGATTTCAACGTTGGTGGTTGAGCCTTAGTGGTCTCCAAGTAGAATTGGCCTAGTTGGGATGGTCGGGATATTGAACTCCTTTTTATCTTGTACTAGCATAGATGTTAGTTGGGTTCCAAATATCCAATAGGTATTTAATGGGTATTCATAGAACCAATGGCCATCAATGGGGCCCTTAAATAATCATACATAGGAGTAGGCTTCAATATCTTGGATTTTTTTAATACACAAGCTTCATGATAAGATTCCTTGAAAGGATCAAGGAATACTAAGAAATATAGTCTTTATACAACAACAAAATCTTAAGATATCAAAATACCCAGTATGAAATGCATAATCCTTGAAAACATCTGGCTTAAATGTCAAATGGAGATCTCAAGCTTGCAAATATAATTGGTAGAACTCAAGAGCTATTGATTAAGTTAAGACCTTTGATGTATAGATAATTAAATCATGAATAATGCGAAGGAATATTTGAGGGCATTCCTTGGTTATGGTTATATCCTTCATTACTTGAAATATGATATTAAAGGGGAGTTGATCTTCATACTGTTTCTTACTTGAATGATTGAACTTCATGGTAGTAATGCTTCTTTAACATAAACCTTCAATTAAGGCTCATTCAAGTTTACTAGAAAGGTATTTCTTTGTTTCTTTTCTAGGGACTAACGAAAAAAAATTAGGAATAAACTTCTAGTTACCTTACGTAGTAATGTCTTAAGATTGGATCTTTCTTGGGATGGGCACATTCAACCATGTTTTCAACTTGACGAGGTTGAGCTTTTCACAAACCTAAATATTTCATTATGATTAGCCTTATAGGAATTAGATGAGAATGTATATCTACCTTACATGTTCAAACTTGCTAAATTAGATGCCTCGATTCTCATATTTCAAATTGGGAACAACCCTCTTGATATTTTCATTTACAAAATAAACATTAAATTAGTATATATATACATGTACATACATACATACATCTTCCTCTCTCTCTATATATATACTCAGAGAGAGAAAGAGAGAGAGAGATCAAATCTTTCAATGAACTTGTTTACATGGACCACTAGCTCACAAGCCTATTTTTGGGTATGGATTTTTATCATTGTAACCTTATCATAGGAGTAGTGTTGATACCAAGGAGTTCTCAACTACCTAGTGTAGGAGTGGCTTCAGGACCATGGTGAGTGTGGTGCACCCTCACTCAAGGTGGCCATGTTGGAATATATTATTTTTAAATATATATACACATATTTATATGGATTAATAGGTTTTCTTTCTAAGATAATGGGAGAAGGAATGGAAATGTGGTAATGAGGGCATGGTCTTGGAAGCATTCATAAAACAAGAAGCTAAGGTTTGATTATCCTTTAATGGCCTAATGAAATTCTTGGTGTTGTTGTATGACTATGGGAGTGGTGGTGGAAAAATCATAATTTTCATATGACCTTGAGTGAATGGGAGAAGAATAATATTCACACTTGATCAAATTAAATTAAGAGTGTGGTTTATCAATTTCCATACAAGACATCCTATGCATAAGTGTTTTCTAGTTTACAATTTTGGTGACGACCATGTATAAGTTTGGAGGCACCACACATTGCAACTAATTTTGTCTCATTAAATCCTTTCATATTAACAAAGTCAGTGTTGATATTTAGGACACAATTTCTAGCCATTATGTCTATATTGTAATAAATAAATAAAGCCTTTGAGTACTAGGAAAAATTAGGAATATTTTCTATTATGTATTGGCCCTATGAAAGATATTTATGTCCAATTATATGAAACCTTGGAAAATAATTCATTTAACAATGAATGTTAACCAAAGAAGTTCATTTCCAAGTAATATGTCAGACTATTTAATTCATTTATAATGATACATATTGTTTATCCAAAGAAAAAAAAATTATGAGGTAATTTGGCTAAAAGAAAGTTTAGTATCCAACAATGTATCACATAGATGTGAATATATAGGTCTACAATATCACACTTATCTAGAATTATCATGAGCTAGGTATATATCACTTGGGTAGGATCAATTTCAATGAAATATAATTTTCCTTGTGATTGTGATACTATTGTTGCAAATGAATCATGCTAAGCATGTAGTTGAGCCCAAGATAAGAGCTCAAGCTAGAAGAAGAGGTATGCCACATATAAGAGATGGAAATCATGACCATGGTATTATCGACCAAGAACAATGAATGGAGTCACTACTTTATAAAACTATAATAGTAAAGAGGTAATTCATCAGGAGGTTACTTGGATGGGAAATCTTGCATCAATATAATCTCTCTAGATTTTAAGAATGCAATCAAATAATTATATGAGCATAAAGTGTTGAGATGAAAATCCTTGAGATTAAAGGAGTAGACAAGACAATAAGCATACTAAATTAATGATCACAAATAATGGTGTTCATTGACAAATGTGCCCACACCTGGAAATAAGTTAGGGCATCATGCCAATCCCTATTATTGGAAATATATTGGCAGACATGAGGAATTCACATGCTTAGAAAAGGTCACTAAGTTGAATTAAAGTGAGAAGCTGGGTAACCCTAACCCCTTATAGGAATCTAGGGGTTTGATATGTTACATGGACATTATCTCAAATATCCTTCATTATAAGATTTAGAAATTCATGTTGCAAGGAATATGTTCTTGTAAGTCAAACAAATTTTAAAGAAAGTATGTGAGAAAATTTTAATGTTAAATTGAAACTCTTTGACGAGTCAATTATTTATAATAAAACCATTTGAGAACTCAATATCTCAATAACTCAAAATAATTACTAAAGGTGGTGTATGAATGAATCATATTGAATGATGCACTCAAATAAAATTACATATAACTAAAATCTATCGTGAATTGAAGGGGTAATATCTTTGTTTTCCCTACATCATAATATAGTATAGGTGCAAGAATAATACATGCATTTATTTCCTTAAAATAAAACAACTCATACAAATTGGAATCCTAAATCAACAAAGGAAAATGTTAAGCTATATAAACTTGTAAATTTCATTAATACTAGAACGTAATTGAAAATTTTCCACAAGAGATAACATAGCATAAATTTTTAAAACAATTTCTTTTATGGATTTACAATTTTTTTTAATATCTCCCTCTATAAATTAACCATTTAATGAGAAAAATAATGTACAAATTATTTAAACAGTTGTTTCCATAAATGATTGGAGTTTCGAAACTGAAATTATTTACTTTCATTCATGATCCATCTTATCCTTGGTTTTATAAACCACTGAGAGTGGAAAAATTGTTTAAGTTACAAATTGCTTTTGGAATGTAAAAACTTGAGAAAGTATTTTAAACTTAAGAGATTTGATCCTTCTTTATTCTTGATAGAACTAAATTAGTTCTAATCATATATGGTCGTTCAAAAAATATAATTCCAACCTAAAAATTATCCCATATCATTTACCAATATAGTGAATTCCCTTCCACGAGGAATGAATGAACATTTTGGAAAAATATTGAGAAAATCATGCATCAACTTGTCTTAGTAGTTTTATTTTTCTGATAAAATTCCTCTCATCTATTCATTTGTGTAAGCTAATAAAATATGATTCTTGTAAATTTGTCGTGTGGCATATTAGTAGATGAAGCACAAAGTGCATTATTGATATAGTTTTGTGGAATGAAACTCTTCTTCTATCTACCAAGGATAGAAGAAGAGTGTGTTCTCAAGAAGCGGCTTAATTTTGAAGGCATTTTAACAAACCCAATCAAGTAAGATCTCGTTATGCTCATAATATCATCTATTAAATATTTCATAGTTTTATTTCGATATATTTTGAACACTAAAATCAGTAATGCTCATGTCAATCTCCACAATATGATAGTGAGATGATATCAAGCATGTCGGAAATTATCAGGTTAGATATTAGTAATGAAACTCTTCTATAAAATAGAAACAACTTGGTACTCTAGATACACAAGTTAGCAAAAGGATGATAAGAAAGTATGAATATTTCTATATGTTATGGAAAATATGGACTTTTTAAGCCAACAAATGGAATTAAGGACATGAATGCCAACATGAAAAATGGTAGTAAACCAAGGAAACCCATGAAGGTGGAGTACTATCAAAAAAATAAGAAAACAATGCATCACAAATGTGTGAGGTAACTTGTGCAAGGGGGATGAACCTAAAATCATGTTCACTATTCGAGTGTTAGCAAACACGTAAAATACAACATAGGCATAGAGGATATGATGTAAAAAAGTCAAATTGAATAAACATACATGAATGGGTGGTTGTGGCGCTAGAAGAAATGGTGGGAAACAATGGCTCTCAAATGAAATACTTACAAAAATGAAAACAAATGCCATGCCATTAAAGTATTTGTGGAAATAAATATAATGGTGAAAATGTTAAATAAAATGGATTTCTTGAGCTCTAATATATTTCGAAAGAAAGTGGTGGGAAAAAGGCTCCTAGTTTAAGTAGCCAAACACGTGAAGCAAATAGCATAGAATCAAAGTGCCGAAAAAAAATCCAAAGGTGTGTAGAGCATAGAAAATGGAGCTCAAGATCTCCCATACAAGCTAAAACAAAATTTAAGTTAAACCTATTTAATAGGTTGATGAATGAATTTCAATATACATTTGTTGTGCATCATCATGTTCATGTGGCTACGTTTTCCATAAATTTTTTGAAATTCAATTTAGTTATGTGACAACTATATTAGCGATCTCATTCTATACTTCATCTTTTTTCTATTAATTATTTAGGATTAGGCCTAACGTGACATATGTAGAGTCTCGTTAGACTTTTTGTTACGTCACTTGATTTATGATGTAATAATTACAAGAATGGTGAAACTCTTGATTTAATAGTAGTGCAATAATGGAGGCGGTGGAACCCTTAAGATGTGTGATATAATGGCATGGTTATTTTTGTTGTAGTGTTTTCTTCTCAGTGTTGTACGAAATGAACCCACTTAAGATTGTGGATGACAAAGAATATCAACAATATAAATGGTTGTTAAGTATTGTAGAGTTGTAGGTATTGATTGGAACAAAACCTACCAAAATTGTAATCTACGCTACGATCATAGTTAAACATCGACATAAAGATTAGTAACCCCAATTATCCAATGGAAACTAGATATGTAAAGAATAATTTTATAATAACACCTATGAAGAGAACAAATAAATGTTACCATTCCCTCTCTATGGGATGGGTTCTTGGCTATCCTCAAACGGTTTCAACCTCTGTAGAGTCTCTCTCCTCTATAATGCATAAACCCAACAAAAAATATGATGTGTGACAATGAAAATAATCAGAGTTACAATAATTAGTGCAACAATGAAAATAATCAAAAGTGAATAATGAATGGAAAGCCTTCTATTTATAACAAAATATTGATTTATCCTTGAATAATGAGCAATAATCAAATGTTATTAACCTCATTCTTGGAATAAACACTTGGAATATTTTATTATATTTGTCTAGGAGGGAAAAAAGTATTTAAACTTTTATTTAAAAATAATAAATAAATAAATTTATTTATCATCTCAAAGAATTAGTTAAGGAATATTACACAAATAAGGATTTATTTAATTATTCCTAAGGGATTTAATCAAATTTAAGAGGGAATAATAATTAATTAGTGAAATATTTTTATTCTTAGAGAAAAATAAGATAAATAATGTTTTATCTGTTTATTTGTCAAGATTGGGTCAAATTTGACAAGGAATAATAATAAAACAATAGTTTAATTAATTATTCCACGAAGAAAATCAAATAAATAATGATTTATTTAATTATTCTTCATGGATTTAACTATAAATTACTCAAAGAATGTGGTTTATTAAGTATTTTCTGATAGTGAATGCAATTTTATTATGGTAAAATTGGCTTTACATGGTGTACTTTGATCCATCTAGTAAATTAGGCTAGCTGATAAATTTTTTGGTGATAACAAATTTCCCCCCAATGTACGAGTGTTAGGAGAAAAATGTATGACTGAAGTACGTTGTAAAGACATAATCACTAGACAACACAGGGGAGTCAGAGAGAGAGAAAGAGAGACCAATAAAGGTGAATCGAAAGAGGATAGGGACAAAGGGGTCGAGACTAATGCAAGTCTCCTTTTATGTTGTGGTACCGGGCCTCACTAAGGTGAGGGAGGCATACTCATACCAGTTGTGATAACTTAGTACAAAAATAATGATTTGCCCAAAAATACAAAACTGAGCAATGAAGTACATGTTGAATGGTACATAACATGCTAGCATAACAGAGCCATAAAATAATACAGTGTGTCCCATATACATAATGCACCTAGAAAAACATGAGGCAGGGGTGAATACAATTATATATGAGTACATGAGATACAAATCCCCTTCCCTCAAAAAATGGGTGGGAAGGAGGGTAGAACAACCAAAGAAGCCCTGCTGAAAAGGGAAGGGCTTTGCAAAACTGAATCGATCATCTAGAGGAGACATGCATGCGATGAACACTATGATCGGTAGGAACCGAACCCATCAACTCTGTGGAACTACATCTGAGGTTTTCGAACAGTAGGTATGCATACAGGAATGTGGGGGGCTACCCGAAGGGCAACCCCCTCATGAGGTCTGAAAAATCTCACACACACACTCAGGAATCACTAGTACAATCTACTACATCACTGGACCATGAAGTGTATGGCTCACAAACATAAAACAACCAAGTCAAAGGGAAATAATGAGGCCCTTTGCTTGATCCAAGGCACTAAACAAGAAAGGAAGATGGAACCAAGATACACCGCCCTCTAAGCTATTCTTATGGAATAAATGAGATGATGTCAACAAAATAGGGCCAACGATAGATGAGGCAATGAAGATCCTCAACTAAAGCATGAGGGAAAATAGCAATGTGACTGATGGAATGACACCAGGGATAGTGAGGAAATGGGATTGAGGGACAAACAGATGACTACCCTTGTCAGAGCATAAAGTGCATGGTTGACCTGGCAGCAACTGACTCAACTCTTGAGGGGATGGGGACAGTATGACTAGAGGCCAAAATGGGTAACAAAGGATGAACGGTATGCAAGAGTGACTCACCGAGGATGCTCTCAACAAGGGTGACTCAATGACACTGCCACACAGACTAGGCCCATTGGGGACCATCAAAACATGAGTAAGTGATGGTTACTCATAATGAAAATGGACATGGTAGGACAAGTATTAAGAAGAGGTGGACCTCAAAGTACAAGTGTCAATTTATGAAGAAATTTGATTTTGAGAGGTGACAAAGTGACCATTCTTGGAAAATGACTTCGTGGTGAAGTGTCAAATCATCACAAACTAAGGAAGACCCATTATAGAACTTGGTGATAGATTTCCAATAGTGTTGACAGTTCACCAAACTGAGCTACAGTCTAGTCGCAATGGGTGATAGAAAATTGGGTATTTTTCTATGAAAGGACGTTTCCCTTCAATTTCGATTCATTTGCTAAGTGAGATGTGGTGAATTTGGATAGGAGGAAGAGGCCCTAAACCTTGTGGAGGTCATAATAGACAAATTGACCATCAGAATTAAGATCTCCAACATTCAGGTAGGTGGCCTTACTCATCTCTTCAATTTTAGTGGTTCATTTACTAATTTGTGGCACCTAGCAGCTCCCTAAGAGATCCCTGCCCTTTCTCATTATCACATCAAACTTTCTGGGCCTAGAAGTGTGAATTGGCTCACAGGAAACAACTTTAAACGTGTGAGTTGACACTTTCTGGGTTGAAAACTATGATTTTGGGCTAGAAAGAGGGTTGGTCTACTAGCTTGGTGGGGGTTATAGGTTGATCAGTGTATACCACTATTTTCTTCTCTTAACTGACAAGACATGTGGTGTTTTGTAGATATGGCAAAGCTGAAAATCAATTCCTGTGAACAAGACGTGGACACTCTTCAATCCAAGATCCAGGGGGATTTGGTGGTTCTAGGGGCATTGGATCATTATGGGGTTGTCAAGTTTCTAGAAAACCCATTCATGAGGGCAGGTGAGCCCTTGCTATCGATAATTGTGATGTATTGGGATCCACACCAAGAGTTATTTGTCATGTAGGGGCATAAGATGGAGCTCACATTACAGGATATTTACTTCTTTACTGCACTGCGTCCCATCGGAGTGGTGGGGGATATTCATCAGGTGTTATGTCATGGGAGGAACATTATTGAGTTTGTGGAGTGTCATTTTTGACAGGGTGTTCATGTGAAGGGCACAACTATACCGCTTGATGATGTAGAGAGGCTAGAGACATAGGCTATGGCCGCAGCTATGTTACAGGTCTTGGGAAGCCAGGTGTTCCACCACATCACTGGTGGGCAGTTGAGGTTAGTTGAGAGTGTTTTAGCCAAGACCTACTATGGGTGGGCCTAGATGATGCTGTCGTGGGTGAAATGATGGTTGAGTCTTTGGAAGAGGCAAGTGAATCATGACTGCACATTTTGGTACAGTAATATGTGCGTTCTTCTTTGAGAAGATACCCACTATTCGTCCTCATGTACAGATCTAAGATGGGGGCCCACAAGAGCCCAGTATGCACCACCGAGGGCAGCTACTGTGAAGAGGAGGAGGAGGGGGAGCCAGATGGGTGTTCCAACCCAAGTTTTTCGCACATAAGGATCAGATTCCACTTTATATTGACAATTACCCTTATAGCGAGATGAACTATTAAGGGGATCCTGACTTACCACTTCCGCTTGGGCTAGCATGGGGACCAGATGATAAGTGTTAAGTTTCTATGTTTTATGTTGCATTTTATATTTCTATCACATGTATATGGTACTGAGTGTGAAATATGTCGTATGCAGACATAGCATCGGTAAAGCTAATAGGATATGCAGGCTAAGCCGCAGCGCCTGGGTCTACATATTGGGAGACATCATCATCACAACAGGGTCCAGTGGGTATTGTGTTACTTGTTGATTTTCATCGTAGGTTTGATGCACTCTTGATTAGGGTTTCAGAGTGCAGATGGCATGAATTAGACAATTAGTACACAGATGAGTGAACTGGTCTTCCCTCAGAGTGGCAAGGTATCATGCGACACATGGTGATGGAAGGTTAGGAAGTACATGATCTAGGTGTAGGTGGAGCAGAGCCTTTGGTGCGAGATCCGCTATACAGTGACTAGATGCAGGGACATGTGGGTCCCATTGATTGTGATTTTTGTGACATGTTGTGGGCATGTCAGATGCATTTAGAGCTATGGCTCCAAACGCTTGTGTGATCCATAATATAATTATGCATGATATATGATTATGATGGTTTACCATTTGTTTTTTTATGGTTATCTTCTGTGGTATACATGTGATAAATGCTAGTTTAGAATGTTGTTTACAATGGTATCTAGATAGTGGATTTGGGCTCTAGGTACATGAGTGGAAGTAATGGTTTCAAATTCACATACCAATAGCTTCAGTCGTAGATATTTTCTAAATAGGACTTGGTTATGCACATGATACACACCATTCAATTACATGACAAGTAGCAAGGAATCTAAAGGAACATGAAGATGAAGGATGCGATGAGCAAGGGAATCAAGTAACAAACCTATCAATGCATCATATTTGACCTGATTATTGGTAGCAGATCCAATGCACACACCATTTGAAAGGACTAATGTATGCAAGGGGGTAAAAATGGCCAAGGTTACCGAGGCTAGATTCCAGGGGAAGCGACTTGCATCGTCATCATGGCCGATATATGGTGTGGATGATGGATTCATATGAAAGGTGAAAAATAAAACTAATGAGATGAGGTAATCTACCTAACTTGATGGTAGAAATAAAGACACACAAATCAAAGGGATGTGGTATGAGGATAATTTCTTGAGCTAGAGTGCATTAGGAGAATTAAGAAGAAAATGGCCTTCAAAATCCTCTGAAGAAATGCCCCCTTACTTAAGGTTAGGGGTAATCAGTGGTAGACATAGCTTCCATGGTGTCCTCATTAGGGTGGATGATGGGTGGATGGGAGGAAGACTAATTACATGATGTAGCAAGATTACCTAGTGTGTCAACATTATAGATAAGGTTCACATATGCATTGTCTTGAATGGTAGATGACAGACTAGTAGATGGAGGATCTAGTGATGTCGAGACCTGGGATTCTTTCAAAGGAGGTTCAATAGAAACGCATGCAAAAACCTAAGAAAGGTTTGCCTGCGAGGAACTCAAGGATGAAAATAGGTAAAGAATGGCTCCTGTGGTGTCCGTCATCTCGACATCAGGGGGAGGGATCACAATAGCAGGGCTAGAGTTTCCCTGTTCTAGTTAACTGGTGGTACTAGAATCCACAAGTAGAGGAGGAGAGGCTCCACTACAAGTGACCTTATATTTATGAATCACCCTGAGGAAATTATGAAATTCGTCAAGACGAGGGCAAAAATTGGAATAGTGGCCATGATATTTGACTAGTAAGTTAACATGGAATTCCATAATATTTGACTCAGGGAACACCTCATGAACCAAAGGTTTAAGTTGAGGAAGCTTAGGACAATTGTTGGTGGTGTTCCCAACAACTTGACACAAAGCACATGGGGGTTTTGGATTTGGGGTCTTAGGGGCTAGAGGAGCTTTCGGAGCCTTGTCCTTCAAATCTTTCATTTTGTCTTTTCCCCCCTGGCCAGATGCTTTCGCAACAGGAGCTGGTTCCTACTAAGGTTGTAGTGGCACTGAAGCAGTGGCAGGGGTCATGAGGATCAGTTGAGCCAAGGTCAAAGTGTGATATGGTCTTGGATAAGAATGTAGAATTTTTTTCGTGGGATCGATGTAACATACTGGGATCCCTAGAGTCATGTTAGGAAGGACCAACGAAGCCATGGCAGGTATAGAAAAAACTCCCATAAGGGCGAATAAGAAAGGTATCTCGTCGGCAAGATAATATCCTGGTGGAGTAGCTCCTATATTGTTAAGACCAGGAGGAATACTTCCTAGTGGGAACATAGGAGAGGCACCCTCAAATGGAGGAGTTCCTAAGGAGAGGGTCCAGAGGGTTTAGCTGGAAGTGTAACAATGCGATGCTAAGGAGCTTTTTGTTGATCAGGTATACTGGACTATTTAAGAGCAACCTGTGATGCTTGTAACATGTGAAAACTCATGGAAGTAGGTTTAGAAATGGGAGGGGGAGGACCAAGAAAGGAACCCAATGATGAGGAATATTTAGAAACTCCGGGTGAGACACTGGTGGAAGAAGTTGAAGACTGTTTGCTGGACATTGACGAGATAATGGACTTGGGGGAAGTCACGGATGTCTACTCATAGTAAGTCAACTAATCGATGGTAATGATCTTCCCTTCATGGGGGAAGCACATCTTGTGAAATACCATAGATGTGACACTGGACATTACATATCTCTAATGATGGCCTTAGACAATATTGTAATCCAAAGTGGCATCAATGAATTCAATGTCAACATGGATAGTCTTGCCCACAAGGGTCATTGGATAGTTGCGATACATGCTGAGGGGCTGGGAGGAGTGTCCATCCCAAGCACACAAAGTGATGGTGGAGGGGGATAGCTAACATGACTTTAGCTATTTCCAAACAAGAATGGACATCACACGGGTGCCTGTGCCTTCATCAATAATGCATCGAGAGATGATGGCATTACGAATTCTAATTGGTATCTAGAAAGCAACTGATGAAGGTAATGGGGGGTGCTCAGATGTATCAGTTGGGAAGATAATCAAATGATCGTCAGAAAGATCCACTACACCCAAGGCAGTTAGTAGAGCTTTCTATTGGGAAGGGTATGGCTGGAGGACTTCCACTATTGACATGGCGACAAGTGATTGCGCCAAGCCGTCTACTATACTGTATGTATGGAAAACTCTGTTAGAAGCCACATTACGGTGTAATAGTTCCTTTGGGATCTTAGGAATGGCCTCAACTTTAGGTTGAGGGATATGTAAAGGACCATTTGGTTTATAAGAGGCTCAACAAATACTTTGGTTTTGTACTCGGTAGTAGACGAAGTGGAGGGCTTGTCATATTGGCGCGACCGAGTTTGTAGGTTGATATTGGAGGGGTTAATCTCATTAGAGTTCATCATAAGGATTTGGTAGTCACTGACACCAGAAGGTTGGGGGAGGTGAGCTGCTTGACCTGGTTGGGGTTGAGCAACAACAAATCCTTGCTGAGGGACAGGATTTGTGAACAATGCCAGTTGAGATGGCATGGGATTTTGAGGGAATTGTTGACCTTGAGAAGCTGCTTGAGCTTCCCACATTTGGTGCATTTGGGGTAAAAGAGGACACTCATGTGTATACTAGCCTTGTACACCACAACATGCACAGGGCTTATTCGTACGAATAACCTTCTTCTTCTTGGGCTAGCTACCCTGTTGCTGGTTGTTGGTGTTAGGTTGGTTCCCCTGGGGTTCACTAGGCTAGTTACCTTCGTTACCATGGATACCCTTGTTACCCTTCCCCTTATTCTTTTTCTTCAAATTTTTTGGATTGGTATCACTCTGCCGCATAGACACTTATCCTTGAGGGGAAGTGGCTGCTGGGGCTGAGGATGCATGGGAGGCTGCGACACTAATGCTTGAGGGGCTAGAGCACTTGACTGTGCATAAGGAGGAGAAACAGTTTAGTAGACGGGTTGGCACCTAGGGAACATGTTGCTAGTAGGAGGGGCATAAATGTTGGAGGAACTGGTGCCCCCCTGCAGGTAGCCATAACTCGAGTGTATGGCAAAGAGTGTGAAAGGGATCCAGCAATATCGTCAGTGACATGAGATGCTCCCAGTGCATTAGCACTTCCAGGATGTGGGAGGTCTAGAATGACAGTATAGAGATAACCAGATTGTGTATAAATCATATCATATCTAAAAACGTTCTAGAGGGCTTCTTCTTCGGTGTGAGGGAAATGGGACGCGACATCTTTCGTGATGGGGGATAAACAACTCTTAAGAAACCAATCTAGATATACATAGTCATTGAAAGGCGGGGCACAACATGTGCTCCTCCTTCGATGCCACTCTTGAACATGGTCAGAAAGGCAAGTGGCATTGGATTGCGAAATGTGGTCAATAGCTCCATAATAGTGTTGTACCAGAGAGGTAACTGGAAATAGGAAAGGAACACTTTAACAAGCGTCACGAAAATGGAATGAGAGGTAGAGGGTTGGTCTACATAATATTTTAGAGCGTCTCTAGTGAGCGTGCATTGGAAGAGCCGAAGATGAATGGAGTCATCAATTATGAAGTTGGATGAACACCACATGTAGAAGGATCGAACATGATTGGTAGGATCCTCTCTAGCAATACCCTTGAACTTTGGGATGTTTGAGGTAATCTTAGTCAACATAGAGGGCCAACCAACATCATGGTGTATGGGGTTGTTTATCAACTTGTTAAGATCTAGCAGACTTAACCCAACCATAAAGGGAAACATGGGGGCAGATGGAATGGTTCCTAAGAATGTTCCACCTCATGTGACCACCGATGTAGAACTGGAGCCAACACTAGTTTGGGTAGCTACACCAGCTGTGGCTCCAGACATGGTGATGATATGAGGTGAAGGAGGTTTAGAATCATATGAGGAATCAAAAGGATCAGGAGAAGAGTCAGTATGGGGACTCGGAGGGCTATGAACTTGAACCCGACGAGGAGGTGTAATACACCCAAGAAAAAACTGGGGGTGAAGGCCTAACAGTCTTCGTGACACACGCCTTGGTGGTGCAATGATGGAATGACACACGGAACACGGAAATGGTGAAGAGAGATCAACAATATATCTTTTGTCTCTCATGCAATGAGATAAATTTATTATGTTAAGTCTTGGATTCATGGTGTAAACCAAGCTCCCTTCACTTAAGGTGTGCTGGTGAGTGTAAGTGTATTAATTGATTAAGCCTAAATCGTGTTTGTAAAAAATAAAAAAGTTTTCTAAAAATAAACTAAAATAAATACTAGAAAATGAAGAGAAAAATGATTAACTAAACCCTAACCAAACTGGGTTTGCAAACACTGTACTACTTAGTGGCTCAACCAATGGAAAATGCACTAAAGTTGTTAAGATATCTAAAAGTCAGTGGGACTGGGATCAAGTGATTCTAAGCTGTTGGAAAGGGGTGCAACAACAACAAAAAACCAGAGAGGAAGATCGTTGCAAAAATATAGGGAGATGGGCGAAACACCTAGGGAAACCGATGGGACCCTAAGGAAAATGACCAAACAAGTTTAAATGTCAAACTATGGATGGTAGCAACCTATCTTAATGGATCTGAAACAAAAGGTCACAGATCTAGAAAATGAGGCTAAAAGTGCTGCAAAAACTCAAACTTCTCAGTCAGCTAAACTCCTCCTAGAAAGGTGGAAGTGTACTAGAAGCCCTACGGGAGGCTAAATTTGACTTTGACGAGTAAAGAAGAGTGGATCAAGGCCTAAGTGGGATGAGACTGAGGTTAGACACCTAATAGATATCTCTTAGAAAAACCCAGAAATAGATTTGAGAAAAACCCTAAAACCCACAAATCGCAGGTATCGACCTATTTTCTGTTGAAATCACACTTTTTGGGCTAAAACGTGTGTTCTGAAGCCCAAATCACACTTTTTGGGTTGAAAATTGCGATTTTTGTTCCAAGGATCTTAGTCGGCAAATCTCGGAAAAAAGTGTTGCCTTTGTCGTAGCTGGTTCCTGTGACATGCGGAAACAACCATAAAGCTTGCGGAATTTAGAAATTTATCAGATCTAGGGTTAAAAAACTAGGAAACATTAAGATAATTAAAAAAATCAAAAACTCTAAGATGAAAACCAAAGGTCACCCATGTTTCTAGATGTAAAGTATAAAACGAAGTGGATTCGCCAATTTTTTTGTAGTGTTTTCTTCTCAATGATGTACGAAAAGAACCAACTTAAGATTATGGATGAAAAACAATCTCAACAATATAAATGGATGCTAAACATTGTATATTTGTAGCTATTGATAGAAACAAAATGTGTCAAAATTCTCATCTATGTTACAATCATAGTTAAACAACGAAAGAAAGAGTAATAACCCCAGTTATCCAATGGAAACCAGATATGTAAAGAATAATTTTATAATAGCACATGTGAAGAAAACATATAAATGTTACCAGTCCCCCTCTATGGGTTGGGTTCTTGGCTATCCTCAAACATCTTCAGCTTCTGTAGACACTCTCTCCTCCATTATGCATAAACCTAACAAAAATATGGTGTGCGACAATGAAAATAATCAGAGTTACAACCATGAGTGCAACAATGAAAATAATCAAAAGTGAATAATGAATGGAAAACCCTTCTATTTATAACAAAATATTGAGTTATCCTCGAATAATGAGCAATAATAAAATATTATTGATCCCATTCTTGGAATAACCACTTGGAATATTTTATTATATTTGTTTTGGAGGGAAAACGTATTTAAACTTTTATTTAGAAATAATAAATAAAATAAATGATTTATTTATCATCTCAAGGAATTAGTTAAGGAATAATAAACAAATAAGGATTTATTTAAATATTCCTAAGGTATTTAGTCAAGTTTAACAAAGAGTGATAATTAATTAGTGATTAATTAATTATTCTTAGAGAAAAATAAAAAAAGATAATGATTTATTTGTTTATTTTTCATGATTGGGTCAAATTTGATAAGGAATAATAATAAAAAAATGGTTTAACTAATTATTCCTAGAATAAAATCAAATAAATAGTGAGTTATTTAATTCTTCTTCATGGGTTTAACTATAAATTACTTAACAAAGGTGGTTTGTTAAGTAATTTCTCATAGTGAAAGCAATGTTACTATGGTAAAATTGGCTTTACATGGTGTACTTCAATCCATCTAGTAAATTAGGCTAGATGATCAATTTTTTGGTGATAACAATTATATGGAAAAAATGAGAAAAATTGTTATTGTTCATAAAAGAATTTCATGGTGATATATTAATAATCATAGCATAATTGTCTAAAATATCAATCCACATGTGTTGGTTTAAGTGATCTTTCTTTTGAAATGAGTAAAAACATTATTCTTTATCTAACAAGCAATATCTCTAAGCTTGGTTTGGTAGGATATCTTGTTACATATTGTATACTATAAATCGTTTTATATTATGGACCATGGATTCGTCATGCTTCTAAGTTTCAACAAGAAATAATATCATATTCGCTTAGGAACCAACTAACATTGGGACTTTGTTCTTGGAAAGCAGTCACAATTACAAGGGAGCATCCAAAGTGTCCCATTTTCTTATTATAATTATATTCCTCATCTCTGTATCTAACAATAACTTTTATATTTCTAATTATTGCATATTTTCGTTCCTTATTGACTTTTTTTACCTTTTGAAGTGCAATTGCTAAGCCATATATGATAATGTAATGTATGGATATATTCTTATAAAATAAAAGGGTAAAATAATGGAAATCACATATTATGTAGAGATCTATCCTAGAAACCAAACTAGGGAAACAATCAAACAATTTATAGTCACACCTTTAAATTTTATCTTTAGTGAACTTCATTCTCTAGAATACAATGTATATGATATTGAATCATCCAAAACCAGTAATAGATTAACCCATATTGAATTATAATACTAATTTCTTAACCAAAATTATAAAATAATAGATTGAACCATCATGCACCATAAAATTTCCTAAAGTTAAAACTTTTAGCCAAAAACTATTGATAATGGACACAAAAAATCACCCAAATATTTTTCAAGGGATTCACCCCTTACATCCTCATCACTACATAGACCACATACAAATCATTCTTCGGGCCAGTCATACAAAGAGTATAACACATACCCATTAACACAGTGTTTCCTTATTTCAACTTGATCTTCTATAATGAGATCTTCATTTGTAAATATTCTTGACTCTTCCAAACTTGTAACGATTTGTAAACTAGCATGGATATTTCACTAGAAAAAATTATCATAAAAAATATTGCAACATTTTCAGATATTTTATCATTCAATTTATTTTTGTAGATCCTTGATTTATTATTACTAGAATAATTCTCAAATTTATGGAAATATTGAAATACCAAATTGAGATAACAAGAAAATGAACCCACCAATTGCATAAATGGATGAAAGATGTATCTTGGGAAACCCAATATGGTACTAGAATGATTTATAATGGGATGCTTATGTTCTACTCTATTTTCTTTAGTTATTAAAATGGAAATAAAAAAGAAATGTGCACTCACCATGGGGTTTCCTTTGAAAATATGACTAGAATGGTTTCTAAAAAATATGATTCTTCTTGTCTCATTTTCTCGAATAGTACTCCTACATAATATACTCAATTACATAATCCTTTTGACCTCCTAGTTTCCTAATTATTGACTTAGTCTAACAACCTATAGAATTAGGGTTTTCGCATCCCTCAACCCTTAATTATTGTTAGGTTTCATATTTTCTCAAATTTTATTGAAAGTCAATATGTGAATAGCCCCACTTTTGTGGATGAAGGGAGAGAATGTCAAATCCACTTAGTGCCATGGTGGTGCAAAAGGTATGACAATTTGAGGGAGGCTTAATTATTTCATAGAAACTTTGATTAATGTGACATTTGCACCATTAGAAAAATATAAATATTTATAAAAATATCCAAGGTCTCAGAGCCATGCTCATAGATTTTTTACCACAAAAGTGCCATTATGATTTCTCATAATCGACTTAAAAGGTTTTAGACCCCAAATCTATAAATGAGGACATTACACTAAAATGATATCTACAAGAAAATTCTTCCAATTTTGCCACCACGAATGTACCAATATAGATGAAAAATTGTATAATAATGCATTCTAGATCATATATCTATAATTGAAAAGGATTTTCATCTACAAAACCTTTTATTGAATGAGCTGAGAAAATTGTTCGTTAACCTTCTCTTTGGAGTACAACATTTTTCCTTTCGTGGAAGTTTTCCTCTAAGCCCAATATTCCAAAGGTCATGTTGCCCATATCTCTTAGTTTTGGAATTATTCTAAACAAAATATATCTTCTACAAACTCTTCTTGAGATTCCAGTGGTAAGAACTCTATGGTAGTTAAATTCCACTCCTTTATTTCCCAATCCAACATGGAAGATTCAAATAGCTTCAATTTTTCTCTTTCTCTAAAAGTTAAATGCACATATATGTAGGTAAAATATGTTTGTGGGAATTATCACCTACCTATTAAGCACATCAAAAGGACCATAGCGTAGATCATTAATATTCTTGCCATGACCTTATATTCTTTCCTTATTTAGATACAACATCTATCTCTTGCATTGAATTATTTCTCAATTATGCATTGATCATGTTAGGCCTTTCAACCTTCATATTATTTTGCAATGTCTCCTATACCTGAAAATGGATCTATCTATTGTTTTAAAAAAAAAAAAAATTCACTTTCAATGCTTGATCTCCTATGATGTTTTCCCTCACTCCTCCTTACCATCCATATACAATAGCCAAGGGTGATGGAAATAAATACCTAGAGCATGATTTGAATGTTAACTTATTGATAGAAGTATGAACTAATCTATGATATTAATGTTGAATATATTACATTGATTCTAGGTCCTTGCATGCTTCTAATTGTATCTCCTCAAAATATGAAGAAAAACCACTAGGGGGAATCTAAGGTCTAAAATGAAACTCCCAAAAGAAATAACAAAATAATAGATAAAATAATAAAATAAGAGATGCATTTTTAAAGGAAAAGAAAGAATATTATTGTCCAAATTGCATTTTCAACTTATCTCCTCATAGGGTCCTCAAACATATTGTGTAGGCACTTATTGAATGTTGAATTAAATTCCACATCCAATAATTTCCCACCTAAATGCATAATGTTGAGTACACCCACTTTGATATCAATTGAAAAACCATGAAAATTTATGTTTTATTGCGAGAAACACAGTTTCTCATTTATTTTTAATTCATCTCAATAAGGGTCTACACAAAAGTATACAGTGGGTACTCATTTGATGTGGAATTCAATTCCATATCCAATGAGAATATGCACATGAAATTTAATTCAATGAGGAGGTAAGTTAAAAATAAACTTTAATAAAATTATTTTTATTCTTGTCACTCCAAAAATCTATACCCCTAGGTTTGCCATTATCATCTCGAAACCTACTGATTCTTTTAAAGTTCAATTTGATTGTACATTTTCTATTTTCAAGCCTAATTTTTACCTCAAAGTTCCCTTAATGTCTATTAAATACTTCGATATTCTCATCTACTATAGATGGAAATTTGTCGATCTCTTTAACTTGGTGTCTATTTTTTCTAAACTTGAAGTACAAAAGGCACTAAAAAATCTAGTACCCTATCTGAGATGATCCTACTTGGTATTTGAAAGTGCACCTAATCCTATTTGAAGAACATGGTTTTTCCTTCTTGTCATTTAATGATATTTTTACAAGGAATAAGAATCACATATTATTGGACTATACAACTATCACAAATAGATTTTCATGTTCATTCTTTGTTGTTGGAAAATCACACACAAATTTCATGCAGATACTTTCCCAGGGTCAAGTGGTTACAAGTAAGGGATGTTATAAATATTTATTTATATTACTAGGCTTCTTGGTTTATAAAGTATGCATCCTCTAATATATTGATCTACATCTTTCGACATATTTTCCGAATACACACACCTTTGTAAATTGGTAATCGTCTTATCGACACCAAAACGTATTGATACCTTGGAGGTGTGAACCTATCTAGTAAGTTTAAATGTTTCACCTTTGGGTACATACATCATGTTAATATTACATATATACCTATTATGGGTATGAAAATAATCCTTAGCATCACCTTATTCTACACAAATTTGGCTCTATAGTTGATGGAAAACCTATTTAAATCCCTTGTATTCAATGTATCCCCCTTTGTATGCATAATGAGTAAGAAGCTCCATGTCCATTAGAATTCCCAAAGCTACAATATTGGATTTTGTTGGGCCCTATATAGTCCATTTTTTAACCCTAAAACCCCTTGTTAAGCCCTAGGTATTAAGTGATTACATTTCTATTTTTATATTTTTATGTAGGTTAAAACCTTTCATGGTTCCATTTTCTTATAATTGTACACTTTGTGTCCTATATTATATTAAGGACACCCAGCCTTAGGATCATCAAAGTTTATTTTGTACATTGTATTCATTATAAAATCATGTTTCCCCCTCAAATAGGGCTATAATTATTGGTTTCTTACCATTTTTAAGGAACAATTTTCATAACATTTGGTATCAGTGCTTCTCATCCTAGTGTTTTGCTATTTAAAATGATTCATCTTGGATTTTTTGCCAAAAAAATTCTTTTGGGTTTCTTCATGTGTGTTATCTGGGAATAGTGTCCACTCGGATGCTGCTATTCCCACTAAGATGGGTGGCTATCTTAGAAACAAACAATCAAAGTCTACTATTGTTTTCTTTTATGAAAATAGACAAGGGGAGAACCAAGAAGACCAACCTGAGTCTTGCGCTTGATTTCCTCTCCTTCTTGATAGAGTTTCGTTGCTTCTTCTTTGTCTAACTAGCTTCAAAAGAACTTGTGGAATCACAAAAACATACTACTATCAAAGAAACAAAGATCTAAATTCATAAATAATACAGGCTCAAATGTGTATTAACCATATAAATGCATATATAAACAAGTACACAAGAATATGGAAGGAAACAAGAATAGCTTTATTAAGATGAAAAGTAGCAAGAGGATTACAACCATGTGCTCTGACCAAGCATCATCCTCCGACTAGGAAGCCCTTCTTCACCTCAAGCAAATATTAGATCACCCAACACTATGAATGTACACCAGAAAACCAACAACACTTCTCTATAAGATACAAAATTCCAGCCTTTGGATCTCTGTGATGAGGGATCCATATATAGATGATTACAGAGAGGTGAGTCATCTATTGGGATCTTGATTAGTGTCCTCTCTCTGATATTTCCTGCTTCCACTTGGAGAATGATGATCTCTTACTCATCCCTGGTCGAAAATAGAGAGGCAAGTGTCAAAGGGGAAGCTTCTAGAAGATTCCATGATCTTCCACCTCACATTTTTGTCCCTGCCATTTGTCCATTCCCGACCATCGCGCCCTACAGAGGAGCAAATTAGTATGCATCACACCTTGTACACTGGGAAGGTGATATGAATTGCACCCTCTACATTGAGATTTCAGTATGGTCCAGTTTTGACCATTTATGAGCAGTTTTCAGTGGAGAACTTCTGGGAGATGATGTAATTAGTTGACCTTGTTCCTTTAGGAAGTGAAGCAACACTTTTAGGGACTTAGGAGCCCTCAGTTTATGGACATTTATTATTGGGGTGGAAGTGCCCAAAAATGTCTATAACAGTTGCCCTGTAAAGCATGAGGTCGTTAATCTTTCTGATGTCGGGTGAAATTCTTTACTATGAGGATCTGAAGTTTTTCCGAGCTGGGAGGCGACCTGTAATAAGATACAATACAATAGATTATTTTGAAAAAAAAATTCATGATCTAGCTGAGGCGGGCATTCCCATGCTCAGCTTTATAAATTCATTTTCATGTACATAGTACAGATAATTGTCTGTGTGACAGACTGATGATATGGACACATCATCCTTTGATTTGGATGATCATATGTTCGACAATGATGTACATTTGATGTTTTTACATTCCTGAATATATCGCAGCCTGGATGGATGAAACTAGATCCGGGGTCTTCAAAACACGTTCAATATTCACTCGGAGTACAAGTCGATCCATGTGAAAATGTTCTGGAGTTGAACATGGAAAGACATCGCCTGATTACCAGCCAATGATGTAATCTATTAACAAGCATGAGAGGAATCATAAATAATGACAATGACCCTCAAGGTACTATAGTACAATTCACATGGTGTGAAAAGGGACTTGGCGTCGAACACCACGTAAAATCTCTCGGTCAAAGGCCATTGATGTTAACCTGTCGCTGAAAGTGAGAAACTTGCCATTGAGGCATGCAAGCTTCAAAGTACTGAAAAGGTTGTTCCTAAGTCAACTTCTTGGATAATGAGCTGATGTCGACAAGAAGCGACTCGTCGTAGGAGGGCCTTAATGAATCCCACATCAATGACATGGAACGAAGAAAATGATTTTGGAGGTGAAAACAAACTGACGATACAGGGTTCAGGGTGGCGGTCATGAAGGAATGAAGCATGAATGTATTGCAGTGGGTGAGACATAGGTGAATTGTTTGAATGACTTCTCTTGAACATATCAGCGACACTAACGATGGATTGGTAGCGTTAACCCCAAACATGGATGGTGTGATAGACCAATGGTGATGACCAGTGAACAGAACAACCCAACCCGACATGGACGTGGAAGGAAAGTGTCATGTTCAAGAGTGACTTGCTACCAATAAAGTTTCATCAAGTTTTCTTCCCAATTTTACCCAGTCATTGCTGACCAATACCTCTTTATTTTTGTCAAACTTGAGGAGGATAACATATGCTTGTTCTATAATCTGCCCTTCGGGCGAACCTGTCGCTATATTTTAGCGAGCCTAGCATCAGTGAAACTCGTTCTCGTCCATTTGGATGAGTTTGTCGCTATTCAGTTTTAACGAGTTTAACGACAAAGATAACTCAGTTTATTTCAATTTTAGAGAGTCTGGAAGAAATAGAAAGGAGAATCCAAAGATTCTTTTTCATTATATAAACCCTTAAGTCCGAAAAAAGCGTAAAATAATACAAAAGGGATGAATTTTCGATAGTTTTAATGAGCCAAACAAGACAAGCGCTCGATCTTTTTGTGTAATAATCCCTTAGGTACAAAAAGATTAAAATCTAAAGGAGGGATAGCACTTCCGATGCCTTTAATGAGCTAGAGAGGCCAATCGCTCGACATTCTTTTCATATTTAACGAGTCAGGTGAAAAAAGCTTAAAGAAGACTCATTTTCGAGGAACGAGTGATGGTTTCAGGTAGCAGCTGATTCCAGGTTAGATTTGGAATTTTCCAATCATGGCAATGTCACAAGGATGGCTAACAGAATCACTCTTCACAAATGTTCCTCGAAGGGGTAAACAATCATATGGGGGTGAATGATCGGCTAAAAATAGAGAGGAGGTGATGGCGAGAACACGACCAAGGCTCAAAAGTTGGCGATAAGGCATTCATAATGGTTATTTACTGGTACATTTTTTAATGAGCTTAAATGCTGGAGGAAACAATTGCTCATGACTTATGTTTATTTTTTAACAAGCTTGAACTATGTGCTAAAACTGCTCGGCCTCCTCGAGGGTGAGGCAGCTCCGTAGAACTGTATCGATACCACGATGGTAAAGAGTATCACCGACGATCACGTAGTCTTTTGCTTGGTATCGAATACGTCGTTGTTCAGAGCGTGAGGTATTAGACCTGTATGTTTGTGTCTAGAGATAAATGATTATATCTCCATACCACAAATCACTTGAAGATATCAGAAACAAATTTTCATCCACGATTGCTTCTTCGGATGTTGCATCGTTGGAAGATGATGGGAGATCGCATAGTAACTCCGTGAATACCAGGGCTTTCTTTGATTTGGATTTTTTGAATTCCAAACCAAACTCTTGTAGAATTGCTATCCATTTTGAATATTTGGCCCCCAGCAACTGTCGCGAGAATATGTAAGTCATGGGGTTACAATCTGATAAAATGGTAGTTTTCCTAAAGAGGACGTAGTGTCGAAATATCTGTATCGCTTGAACAGCCACGAGAGTGAGATTTTCAACGTAGGAGTATTTCATTTCCGTATCATTTAAGTTTCGGCTTAAATAATATATACGATGTTCAATTCCATTATCTTCTTGAACTCAAACCATTGCCATGGTCGTATTTGCTGTAGCTAGATACAGGTTAAAGTCTTTTTGATAATCTGGGGCATACATTAATGACACTTGTATTAGAGATTTCTTTAAAGCATCAAAGGAGGCTTGCGTGACCTGGTCCCAAACGAAGGGCACTTCCTTTTTTAAAAGACGAGTATAATCTTTAGCTAGTTAAGCATAATTTGGAATGAACCTCCTGAGGAAATTTGCTTTCCCTTGGAGTTTTTGTATCTGAAGCAAGTTTGAAGGTGGAGGCAAATCAATGATTGCCTGAACCTTGCAAGGGTCGAGACGAATCCTATCCTTTGAGACGACGAAGCCAAGTAAATTACCATAACTAACACAAAAGACACATTTGTACAGATTGAGTCGTATCTTGTAGTGTTGGCAACGTAGAAATATTACTCTCAAATGGCATGGACGGTCGGTCTACTTTCACGAATGAACGATGTTTTGATGTCATGGAAAGCATAGTTCATTGCTATCTGAAAAGTTGCCCCCACATTCTTCAAACCAAAGGGTATCTTGAGATATGCGAATGTGCCCCATGGAGAAATGAATGCAGTCTTTGACTGGTCCTGTGGGCGAATATTTATTTGATTATACTGGGAATATCCATCCATAAATGAAAATATTTCACATCCGGCACATTCATCAATTATCTGGTCGATAAAGGGTGTAGGGTAGTTGTCCTTCGAACAAGCTTAATTTACATCCCTGCAATTGACACACACTCTAATCGTTCCTTGCTTTTTCATCACAGGAACAATATTCGATACCCAATCGGTCAGAGGAATGGGGTAAATGAAACCAGCATGGAGGAGTTTTTCAACTTCTGCCTTGATGGCAACGACTTTCTTCGGGTGCACCTGCCTTAACCACTGTCGTACCGGTTTGACATCTGGATACATCTTAATTTCATGTTCAACTATGCTCGAGTTGATACCTGGCATTTCATCATATGACCAAGCAAAGACATCTCTAAACTTGTGAAAGAGAGTGGTATATATTTCCAGTTTGGAAGGAGAACAAGATTTTCTAGCATGAATATTCTCTACAACATCTATTTTGGTTGAGATATTTATGGCAGTAGTCTCTTCGATATTGGATAGGTTTCTCTCAAAATCCACCATGTTTACAGTATTCGTCAGAAAGTCAAACGCTGAAGGATGGTGTCGGTTGGCAGAATTATCTTCTTTCCAAGTTAGAAGATGGGAGTGATGGTGGTAAATCTTCCCATGGTGCCCCATCAATCATCATCGATTGAATGATTCCTTCGTCTGTAGAGTGTACTCGCGATCAAGGATCTGAAGGGGTGCCATATTCCTTAGACCTATCTATCCAAACGCTCGACGAGCATTGATGTAGGTTTGCCTCCCATGCTGAGGACATTGATTGCTATAATATTTCCAACAGGGTTAGAGGAAAAACTTGCGAATGATCCATTTTAACATCGTTTTCTGACATCTTTTGAATGGAAGATATCATATTGCAGGTTCCTACATTAGCCACTTCTGCCAAATTCGTAGGAGGCGGTAGGGTAAAAGTTCCCATTAATGTAGGGTCTTTTAGTAGGCCTACTCCGATATTATGAAGCCTGCTAGGGCTTCCATGGATCATCAGAATGCTTCCCGTAACTTGCGAACTATTGGGGAGAAAAGTTTGTTGGTCGATGATTGTAATTCCTCCTTGGGAAGGAAATGCAATTTTCCTAAAGTAGGTCGACACAACAGCTTCCATGGCGTATATCCAAGGTTTTCCCAGTAGGATGTTGTAATTGAGATTTCCGTCGATGACTTCAACATCAATTTCTACTGTTTTTACCCCCAGTTCGACTTGCAAGTTACTTAGTATTCCATACAGGGTGTATGTTCATCCATCAAATGCTTTCAATGTCGTTGATGATCACGATAAGGACGGAGACCCTAGAGTTTTCCAGCAATTCATCGACATGATACATGTGGATGCCCCCTCATCAATAATTTTTCTATGAATAGTTTTGTTGAGGGCTTTCACTTGAATGAGGAAAGCTAGTTGAGCTGGTAACTGAGGGTCGTATCCTTTGTGATTAAAAGATACAAGATTGGAATCCATTGGGTCAATCCCACCTATTGCTGATAATAAAGCCTGCTTTTGGGAGGGGCAACTTTGCAGTACCTCAAGAGTCGAAATCGCGGAGGGCGATCGGGCTAAATCCTCCACTATATTATAGTGTTGTGCTGCTCGGGCACGAGGATTAAACGTCGATTTGTGTACAACTTCAATACTCCCTTTGGCGGTTTTATTGTTAATTCAGGAATGATGGGTGGCACAACTTCAGTTGAAGTTGTTTTGGAATGACTAGGTTGATCATTATCCTTGTTGTTTAACATCTGTGGATTCCTGTAATCTTTACTCCTTGTCGATATCAAAGCATCATTCAGTTGCTTTGAAACTGACAACATTAACACTTGGGACGGGGAAGCATTTTCGCTAGCAACTAGATTTGTTCCTGGGTTTGGAAATGGATCTATCAATACAACCGAGGTTTTTGAAGTTTTGAAAGATTTTCTAAGTTCTTCTTTATATGGACAATCTCTGGTCCAGTGATCCTCGTCACATATATGACATGGAGTTTTTGGTTTCCCATTCCCAGAAGGGTTTGCAAAAGATTTTCTAGGAGATGAGTCCTCCTAGTTTTTCTTCTTCCCTTGTTTTTTCTTCTTGCCTCCTGGCTACTTGGGCTCTTTGCCTTTGTCTATTAACATGGCATTTACTTCCAAGGCTAGAAGTTCCTCATTTGCATTTTGACTCAAAATTGTGCGGGCCTTTTTCGATGTAGCCTTCGCGGTTTTAGTGCTTGTCATACCTATCACACCATCGTCGGCATGAGAGTCTTTGTTTAATTTAGGAGGCGGAGGAATGGAAAATTCTGGTCTAGGAGCGTCAGGGATTTTATCATAGAGCGTGCTAGACTGAGTATAGATCAAGTCTAGATATTGTGCATGAGCAATAACTTGCTCTTCAGTGATGACTCCTCCCTTTGCCACGTCTTCTGTAATAGCAGGTAACAGTGACTTAATAAACCATTCAACCAATAGCTGATCAGGAACATATGTTTTTACCAATCTACAACAACGTCGCTACTCATGAATATGATTGGATATGTGAGTGGCTGTCGTTTGTTTGAAATTGGTAAGTAGCTTAGTTCCTGTTTCATACCTTAGAGGTAACTGAAAATGGGTTAAAAAGGTTGTGGCTAGGGTACTGAAGTTATCAAACGAAGCTCTAGGCAGTTTGATATACCACTTCACTACTGGACCAGTTAATGTGCGTTGAAAGAGGTGAAGCCGAATCGAATCATCATTGAGAGTGTTTGATGAACACCATAGATGAAAGGTCATCACATGATTCGATGGGTCTTCGCCTAGATTCCCATTAAATTTAGGAATATCGGACGGAAGTTTATGTGGAATCGCCGGCCACTAAGGGGTGTAGGAAATTGGATCGTTCGTTAGTCAACTCATATCCGGTAACTCTAAAGTTTCCACGAAAGGAAACTGTTGATTTAGGCTTGGTTGAGCATACCCAGGATAAGACATAATTTTTTGAGAAATCGGTCTTTGCATACCAGCATAATGCATTTGATGTTGGTAATTTTGGTAAGGTTGATGGGCATAACCATTATGATATGGTTGATACGGCTGCCCATTACTTGCAAAGACTTGTTGCTCATATCCTTGGTAAGCTTGCTGGAATTGCGGTTGTTGGTATTGCACCAACCATGGTTGTGAGGCCATGGACTATTGTCCAGCACTGACTGTTTGACCAAGATGGGGATTGGTGTTCCTCGTTTGAACCTGTCCCATTCCACTAGTGGGTGACTGTGGTTGTGTCAGAGGTACAAGAGATTGTTGTATTGCAACCTGCAAAACTTGAGGTTGGCATACAATTGGTGATGCTTGTACTTGCGATACTGCCACAATAGCCAGCATAGTGGGAATGTTTGTCATAGGTGAACTTTGTTGTATTGAGCATACAAATCTTGGTTGTTGAGACAGGATTGGTACCCAACCGCTAGTTTTGATTCCAGCATAACCCAAATTCTATTGCGAACTCACGCATGGTTGTCCTTCTGGGGAAGACAATGAAAGGGTATACGGCCCTCCATACGACGATAATCCAGTGCTCAAAGGAATAATTTTCCTTTGGGGACCAGTTTGCCCAAATTGACCTTGTGATGGATCAATTTGTCGAGACTCAACATAAGAGATTCCAGATATAATTCCGGACGAACAAATTGGAACAGTCCATACTGTCAAAAGAGTCCCAGGATGGACTCCATCCAGCGATTGAAAGTTGGTTGGGACAGATGGCACGCCGGCAAACATTGTCGGAATAGCAGAAGGAGCTTCTGTTGTTGCTGTGTCGGGTGACACAGTCCTTGATGTTGATGGTTGTTCAGACATATTAAGCCTATCCAAGAGATTCCTCAGCGATTCCTCAGGAACTTCCGAGGGTGGGTGAATATTCTCTGATGAAGAAGGATATAGGGAGATCCCAGCTCCAAGTTGCATTAGAGTGCTAGATGGAGGATCTTCCACAATCTCTTCTATGGCAATCAATCCAGGAGGAAGAGGCAGACCGTCAGGTCTGTAAAATATTTCTGGTGCCGAAGAAGATGTAAGTTCTACAACAACAGACAGTTGGGGAGTAACACCTTCCGAATTGGCTATAGACAGAGCCAGTTCAGGAATAGAAGTGTTAACTGTCACACTAGGATCAGTCGTAATGTCCTTTTGCTGTTGTGAAATTTCTTTTGTAGAGGCAGGGATTCCAGAAATGTTCGGAGTAACCAGAGTCTCTGAGGATGTTGGAGTGCTTGCTCCAACCAACCTAGGGGACTTTGATCTGGTTAGACGAGTTCTCTTTGTCCGGAATGGTTTCGCTTCCGGAGTCAACGACGGTTGACTCATAAGTCTCCACGAACGACGGGATTTTGATTGACTTTCTTCCACGATTGCGGATTACTTGATCAACTCAAAATAAAAAGGGAAAAATGTTTTTCGAATTAAATGAATTTTAGATGCTTTGACACAACTTGTTTTTTCAATTTTAAAGAGTCGATAAAAAACAAAAGATGAC